>RJWK010039390.1:0-20408 GCA_004363435.1 Platanista minor | reverse complement strand
GGTTTTAATTTCTCCATCAAATCTGAATGAGATCCTTGCTGGGTAGAGTAATCTTGGTTGTAGGTTTTTCTCCTTCATCACTTTAAATATATCCTGCCACTCCCTTCTGGCTTGCAGAGTTTCTGCTGATAGATCAGCTGTTAACCTTATGGGGATTCCCTTGTGTGTTATTTGTTGTTTTTCCCTTGCTTCTTTTAATATGTTTTCTTTGTTTTTAATTTTTGATAGTTTGAGTAATATGTGTCTTGGCATGTTTCTCCTTGGATTTATCCTGTATGGGACTCTCTGTGCTTCCTGCACTTGATTAACTATTTCCTTTCCCATATTAGGGAAGTTTTCAACTATAATCTCTTGAAATATTTTCTCAGTCCCTTTCTGTTTCTCTTCTTCTGGGACCCCTAGAATTCGAATGTTGGTACGTTTAATGTTGTTCCAGAGGTTTCTGAGACTGTCCTCAGTTTCTTTCATTCTTTTTTCTTTATTCTGTTCTGCAGTAGTTATGTCCACTATTTTATCTTCCAAGTCAGTTATCTGTTCTTCTGCCTCAGTCATTGTGCTATTGATCCCTTGTAGAGTTCTTTTAATTTCAGTTATTGTGTTGCTCATTGTTGCTTGTTTCCTCTCTATTTCTTCTAGGTCCTTGTTAAATGTTTCTTGCATTTTCTCTATTCTATTTCCAAGATTTTGGATCATCTTTACTATCATTCTGAATTCTTTTTCAGGTAGACTGCCTATTTTCTCTTCATTTGTTCGGTCCGGTGGTTTTTACCTTGCTCCTTCATCTGCTGTTTTTCTTTCTTCTCATTTTGCTTATCTTACTGTATTTGGGGTCTCCTTTTTGCAGGCTGCAGGTTCTTAGTTCCTGTTGTTTTCGGTGTCTATCCCCAGTGGCTAAGGTTGGTTCAGTGTGTTGTGTAGGCTTCCTGGTGGAGGGGACTAGTGCCTGTGTTCAGGTGGATGAGGCTGGATCTTGTCTTTCTGGTGAGCAGGTCCACATCTGGTGGTGTGTTTTGGGGTGTCTGTGGCCTTATTATGATTTTAGGCAGCCTCTGTGGTAATCGGTGGGGTTGTGTTCCTGTCTTGCTAGTTGTTTGGCATAGGGTGTCCTGCACTGTAGCTTGCTGGTCGTTGAGTGGAGCTGAGTCTTGGTATTGAGATGGAGATCTCTGGGAGATTTTTGCTGTTTGATATTACGTGGAGCTAGGAGGTCTCTTGTGGACCAGTGTCCTGAAGTTGGCTCTCCCACCTCAGAGGCACCGCACTGATTCCTGGCTGGAGCACCAATAGCCTTTCATCCACACGGCTCAGAATAAAAGGGAGAAAAAATAGAAAGAAAGAAAGAGGATAAAATAAAATAAAAATAAAGTATGATACAGGGCTTCTCTGGTGGTGCAGTGGTTGAGAGTCTGCCTGCCGATGCAGAGAGCGTGGGTTCGTGCCCCGGTCCGGGAAGATCCCACAGGCCATGGAGTGGCTGGGCCCGTGAGCCATGGGCGCTGAGCCTGCGCGTCCGGAGCCTGTTCTCCGCATCGGGAGAGGCCACAGCAGTGACAGGCCCGCGTACCGCAAAAAAAAAAAAAAAAGTATGATACAATAAAATAAAGTTATTAAAATAAAAAATAATTACTAAGAAAAAAAATTTTTTTAAGTAAAAAAAAAAAAAAAACACGGATGGACAGAACCCTAGGACAAATGGCGAAAGCAAAGCTATACAGACAATATCTCACACAGAAGCATACACATACACACTCATAAAAACAGGAAAAGGGGAAAAGAATAATAAATCTTGCTCTCAAAGTCCACCTCCTCAATTTGAGATGATTCCTTGTTTATTCATGTATTCCGCAGATGCAGGGTACATCAAGTTGATTGTGGGGATTTAATCTGCTGCTCCTGAGGCTGCCGGGAGGAATTTCCCTTCCTCTTCCTTGTTTGCACAGCTCCCGGGGTTTAGCTTTGGATTTGGTCCTGATTCTGTGTGTAGGTCGCCTGTGGGTGTCTGTTCTTTGCTCAGACAGGACGGGGTTAAAGCAGCCGCTGATTCACTCAGGCCGGGGGAGGGAGGGGCACGGATGCGGGGCGAGCCTGCGGTGGCAGAGGCCGGTGGCATGTTGCACCAGCCTGAGGCGCGCTGTGTGTTCTCCCGGGGAAGTTGTCCCTGGATTCCGGGACCCTGACAGTGGCGAGCTGCACGGGCTCCCCGTAAGGGAGGTGTGGATAGTGACCTGTGTTTGCTCACAGGCTTCTTGGTGGCGGCAGCAGCAGCCTTAGCGTCTCAGGCCCGTTTCTGGGGTTCGCGCTGTTAGCCGCGGCTCGCGCCTGTCTCTGGAGCTCCTTGAAGCAACGCTCTTAATCCCCTCTCCCTACGCACCAGGAAACAAAGAGGGAAGAAAACGTCTCTTGCCTCTTCGGCAGGTCCAGACTTTTCCCGGACTCCCTCCCTTCTAGCTGTGGTGCTCTAGCCCCCTTAGGTTGTGTTCACGCTGCCAACCCCAGTCCTCTCCCTGCGCTCTGACCGAAGCCTGAGCCTCAGCTCCCAGCCCCACCCGCCCCGGCGGGGGAGCAGACAAGCCTCTCGGCCTGGTGAGTGCCCGTCGGCGCCGATCCTCTGTGCCGGAATCTCTCCGCTTTGCCCTCCGCGCCCCTGTTACTGCACTCCCCTCTGCGGCCCCGAAGCTTCCCCCCTCTGCTACCCGCAGTCTCCGCCCGCGAAGGGGCTTCCTAGTGTGTGGAAACCTTTCCTCCTTCACAGCTCCCTCCCACTGGTGCAGGTCCCGTCCCTATTCTTTTGTCTCTGTTTTTTTGTTTGCCCTACCCAGGTTCGTGGGGAGTTTCTTGCCTTTTGGGAGGTCTGAGGTCTTCTGCCAGCGTTCAGTGGGTGTCCTATAGGAGCAGTTCCATGTGTAGATGTATTTCTAGTGTATTTGTGGGGCGGAAGGTGATCTTCGCGTCTTACTCTTCCGCCATCTTCCTCAACTCTCCTATCCATTTCTTTTTAAAGTACTGGGAAGGAGAAAGAAAACCCATCCATTGTTTTTGTGACCTCTGTTCCCTAGCCATTCAGTGAAAGCAAATTCTCAAATACAGTTACGTAGAAAGTGATGACGGGGATGTCCACAACAACACATTGCATCCTGGAAGGCAAATAACCTTGCATTTTGTTATTTATATATTTTATGTGAAAATAGAATAAATCAATGTAATAAAATATATCTGTAATAGATGAGTGGCTCTTAGCACATGAGAACTGACAAACTGAACTAAGGCTGTATTCATCACCCTGGCCCTAAATCGAAGTTCAAGGTGACAGATTTACCGTCTCTTAAGTTAGCAGAAAACATGTCAAAGACTATCCACATAACCTGTCTGTTGGCATACAACTACCCTACATAAGGAGGTCAGGAAAAGAAGAGTAATCAGTCAGATAATTAATTCCCTAAAGAAAGAAAGCAATAGAAGTGATAATCAAAGGCATAATAGAAAGAAAGTGTCCTGGGGTTTCACAAAAGAAGAAAACAATAAAAAATTACATTTAGAAGAATCATCAAATTCTTGAACAAAGTCACTGAAAACGTTCATAAATGGATATTCTATGGAGGAAAGTATTTTTAGGCACATTTTTTAGAGGAAGAAGACTCCTATTAGTATCTAGCTGAAAAATAGCAGTAGGTTCCCACAAAGACACAAGGCTCAGGCTACCATGATTCTCTTCAATATCAATAAAAGCCAGAAAACAATGGAGCAGATTCTATGAGGATTGAAGGAAGAAAGTTATTTACCCAAGAATTTCAAACCAAACCAAGCTCCCTGTCAGTGGGGAACATAGCAGAAAAATATTTTCAGACATGAAAGATTAAAGAAAAAACTTCCATGTACATAAAATTTCATGAAAAAATTCTTGAAGACTCACTCCAGCCAATTTAAAGATGAAGTAAAATTAACAACTCAAAAATGGAAAAGTCATAGAATAAAAGTACTGGAGGAACATCTAACTTGGACCACAATAAATTGGCTACCAACAAGCATCACCACACAGCCATGGTGGAACCATGAATTGAGTGAAATGGCCTCTGTGCCCTCTGTGGAACTCTTCTGGAATTCTCCAGTTTAACAGTAAATATGCTGCTTTGTACAACGCTCTTTGAGAAGTGTGGGTTCATACTTATATGCTGGAGAATAAGCCAGAGAGCGATATGGCAGAAAGATGACTAGAATGGAGTCTTGATTTTCTTATTTGTATCACAAGGATACTTCTTATCACAAAGTGTTTCAAGAAAAAAAAGTCCAAAGAAAAATAGTGCCTTGTTGAGTACCTCTCACACAATGTACTAAATGAAGTTGAATGTTAGTCAAATGGAAAAACGCAAATAAACACTTTTATAGCATTAAGTATTGGCAACAGGTGATCGTTCTAGTATAGAATGTGAGAGAACTTGCTTGTCAGTTCTTCATGGGAAATAACTTGAGGCTGATTGCAGCTCGTTACAGGTTAAATATTTGAAGGGGCTGCTTAAGAACTGATTTGATCCCAAGCAGCAAAATAAAATAAAAGATATAGAAACAGAGAGGGGAAGGTCAAATCTTATTCTGAGCTGGTAAAATCACATCTGAGCCCAGGATTCTGGAGCTGGCAGTACTAGGGTTAGAGTGGGGTTAGCAGTAAAAATGGTGTTTCGCCACCCACTTCCCCAAACCCCAGGGGTCCTGGGGCCAGGTGGGTCTGGGGATCTCCTGTGTGGCCAAGTCTCCTGGTGAAGGCAATGAACAAGTAATTTCTAATTTTAAGAATAGAGAAATGTGGGGATTGGACAATACATGGGCCATTACAGGAAGTAGTGGTTTGGGTTTCAAATGAAAAACTAGATCATGGAGGAAGGGATATTAAAGAAAAAGGTTTCAAGTTGACCCTTGAACACCAGGCGGGTTAGGGGCACTGACCAGGGTGCAGTTGAGTATAATTTTACCATGGGGCCTTCATATCTGTGGTTCTTCTACATGTGCAGATTCAACCAACCATGGATCATGTAGTGCCATAGTACATATTTATTTTAAAAAAAAATCCTCCTATAAGTGGACCTGTGCTGTTCAAGGTTCAACTGTATTTTTAAATTTCCATATCATCATATATTTTTGATGATGACATATTCTTTCTACAGAGCAAAGGTACTATCTCCCCAAGGGATTGAACATACTCTGCACCTCTGGATGTGTCTACCAAACCCTTCACATTGGTCTGGATTCGGGCCTGGCCCAGGCCTAAGGAAATGCTGGCAGGAATCCGATCTGGAAAATCCAATTATACCCCCAATGATATCAAAACTTTTTCTATGATATTTTGGCCTGGTGAATAAGAGAACAAAATTTGATTTTGATACAGATCTTGAACTATAACATACCAAAGTGAAGAAATTTTAATTCAATAGCATGTTGGTTAAGCACTCCCTTTGTCATCTGTGGCTACTCCACTGGAAGCTTGGCTTATCTCTACTGGGCAGTCAGCACATTCAGACTATTCTGATAGACTACAGTTCTTGCCTAAGAGATGGGTCCAGAAATTCCGGGGCAAGAAAAGGTTCTTCCCTTCCAGCTTTTAAAGCCAAGTGCAGATGTTTTTGGTGATCTGATTTTGAGATTATCTATGCTCCTGACCCCTCCATGCATGGTCAAAATTGGGAATATTCATAAACACGGCATGAATTTTATTTTAGTTGGGTGTAACACGTGAATGAGTTGGCATGTTATGTGTATGCTAAGGAAGGCTCAACAGGTCTTGTTTGGGAAAAGTTCCTCAATAAGAGAACAGTAAGATAATGTTAATTGTGTTCCTATGAGGTGGCAAGTACCTTACACAAACTAGGTCATTTATCAATATATTCTTAAGACAATCCATTGGCGGAGGGGAGGGAGGGATCTTTGGGGACCAGTGAGGTTAAAAGCTTGTGTGCAGATACATGGCTAAAGTCTAGATTTGAATGCAGCTCAGGGTCACTGCTTTTCTGCAGAGGAAAACAATACTATTTCATTAGATAGGTCCTACAGCTCAGGCCCAACCTTCATCTAGAAACTGATGCCTTTACTTTTCCTTTCCTACCTCATGCATCCTACTCCAATTCTTCTACCCCTGATCGAGGGAACTACCTGTGAGAAGGACTTGAACAGGGGCCATGCCAGGGAGATGTAATCATTTTGATTTTATTGCTTCTCTCCAAGCCTGTTGCTTAGAGTAGTTTTCCATTCATCAAGGTAATGATAGCCTTTCTAAATTAAACATGGTTTGTCTTTTCAGGATAAAAAAAAAGCTCAAAGGAAACATCAGAGTTAATTAAAGAAAGTGATACTGTAGATGCTGACAGAAAGAAGCCCATCAAAGGCAGTGTTAAGGGGGATCCCAAATCATCAAAGCAGAGCCATTCAGTTGCAAATTGCTTTCTATTTCAGCTTTGTAGGGCAGACGGTGTTCTGGGATATTGCAGTTCTACAAACACAGGGCTGTCCACCAGTGGTGTCTAAAAGAGAAGACCAGATGCCCCTAGAGAAAAGGAGCTCGCAGTCAAGATGGCCCCTCTAGGTGATTTTGAAGTCTACAGCATTTAACTGAGGGCTCTCTCATGGCATGAGGTCTTTGTCCAAATGGTGACACACAGAATGTTTATTCTCTGATGTGGGCTAGTTTCTTAGGTTTCCAATTCAAATTCACTCATGTGCTATATGGGTAAGCTTCTCTGCTAGGTTCTGGCTGCCTTTGTTCACCTCAGGTACTTTGACAAGGTCCGCTTTTGATACCCAAAGTGATTCAAAAAATTGAAATCCTAAAGCATTTTTTTTAGTTGATGGAGACTTTGGCACCACATGATATAAACAGTGTTTTCTATTCCTGCTTCGGGGTCTGAAATACTCACTTTGTTTCCTTCCAGTCTCTTGGCATTCTTGGTTAGCTTCTCCCACCTGTCGTCAGAACCCCTCTCCTTTGGTCAGCTGCTGGGACTCTGACAGGAGTTCTGATTTTTCCCTTCCAATGTAGGTTCTTGTACAGGTAGTACTCATACACTTGGGGTTCTACTTTTTTCCCCCAGCTTTCTCGCGATATAATTAACATATAACATTGTGTTCATTTAAGGGGTAAAACATAATGATTTGATGTACGTATGTATTGCAAAATGATCACCACAGTAAGTCAACATCCATCACCTCACATAGTTAGAGTTTTTTCCGTGGTGAAAATTTTTAAGATCTACTCTCTTAGCAACTTTCAAATATACAACTACAGTATTGTTAATTAAAGTCACCATGCTGTACATTACATCCCCAGAACTGATTTATTTTATAGCTGGAAATTTGTACCCTTTGACCACCTTCATCAGTCTTCCCCACTGACCACCCCCCCCTCTGGCAACCACCAGTCTGTTCTTTGTGAGTTTGGATTTTGTAGATTCCACATATAAGTGAGACCATACAGTATTTGTCAGACTTACTTCACTTAGCATAGTGCCCTCAAGAGTCATCCATGTTATTGCAAATGGCAAGATTTCCTTCCTCTTAATGGTTGATATATATATATATATATATACACACACACACGTGTATATGTATATATATACATATGTATATATGTATATGTGTATATATATATATATATATATATATATATATATATATATATATATATATGTCACAACTTCTTCATTTTTTCCATCAGTGGGAATGTATATTGTTCCATATCTTGACTGTTGTAAATAATGCTGAAATAAGCATGAAGGGGCAGATATTGCTTCAAAATCATGATTTAATTTCCTTTGGATATATATTGGGTTCCACTTCTGTTGCTCCTCTGACATTGCTCCCATTAAGGTGACTCATGGTGTCTACCTATTTTTTTAGGTCTTTCTCCTTTTGGCTTCCCAGCAGCGGTCATGCTGGGAACACATACTCTCCCTTATCTCTTAATTCTGTTGCCCAGAGCCCAGTTCTCCTTTACCATGCCTACTAATCAAACTCTCTCAGATATCCTTTAACTATACTTTTCTGATCCCTTTTTCTTTGACTGCTTTTATTTTCAAACTTTTTGTTTGAATCATTATCAAAATAAGGTCCACCTATTATAATTGTTTGCTATGTCTTTTAAAAGTTTTTAAATCCAGGGGTTCACAAACTTTTTCTATAGAAGGGCAGATAGTTAATATTTTAGTGTTTGGAGGCCTATGATCTCTGTGACAACTACTCAACTTTGGCACCATAGGACAAAAATACAATTCATAAGTAAATAGGCATGATTGTGTTTTAATAAAATTTTATTTACAAAAACAGTGTGGTGACCAGATTTGACCTAAAGACTGTAGTTTGCTGACCCTTGTTTTCATCTGTAGGTGCTCCCTTTGTCCCATTTCCACTATTCAGTTAATTTGTTGAAGGAACTGTATAATTTGTTCTATGAAACAAATCTGGATTTTGCTGATTACATGTTCCTCTGTCTCTTGTATTCCCTGGAAATTTGTAGTTCGATCTAGAGGTTTGATCAGACTCAATTTTGATTTTTTTGACAAGACTAATTCAAAGATGGTGATGTATATTTTTGTCAACTGGCATGTAATATGAAATTGACCCTCTTTTTTTGATGTTAACAGCTAATGATGACCATTGCCTAGATCTATCATTTCATTAGGGCTTTGCTTTTATAATTATGTAATTCCTTCTTCATTTACTAGCTAGAACATTTCTATAAAAGAAACTTTCCCTGAACAACTATTTTCTTACCTAAAGATATATTTTGTAAAGGGAAGGCAGAATAAGCGTTTGATTATTTCTCTTTATTTATCGCTTTTCAAAATAATGAGTTGGTTACCTAGCATCCTTCAAAATTAACCAACAAGGTAATTGTTTTCTTTAGTATAACTTTGAATTAATGGACTTAAGAATATATGAAGTGTCTCAGTGCATTTTATTAATATCCTTTTGATGCTCAAATTGTGCCATTTTTGGCCAGTGGGAAATTTTTCAAGGTGACTTCTCAATCCTTTAGGCAAGCCATCAATTGTAAAGATATACCTTTGTTTCAGGTATGAACAGATATTCAGCACATCTTCTACATTTCTTGCTCTAGACCTGTAATCATGCAGTCCTGTATCCTTTTGGTAGAAGTGGGATTTAGAGACCACAATGTGGGCACTAAAGGTGTTCATTGCTGCTGGGTTGATCTTTATTTCTAAGACTTTTTTTTTTTTTGTAAACAAAGCTAAGAAATATTTTAAAGTTAAAATTATCATGGGCTCATAGTGATATTTCAATTCAAATTCAGGACTACAAGATTTTTATCCAACTGTATTTATTTTGCATTTGTTCACATTACTTTGTTTTAAAAATCACCAAACATACTTTCTTTTTGTGTTATCCCACTATAACACAAATATGGCATACCACCATATTTTTGTGTTCCTTTGTTCTACTCATCTTTTTATTTTTAGAAATTTTAAAATTTAATTTTGTTATATAATTATGTAAAAATTTTAAAGAATTCCCAAGTCAGAGCTACAGATTTGAGAAATATAGTTTCTTTTGCCCCTGCCCTTCTGTTTCTTTATTCAATCTACTGATAATCATTATTTTTTTTGTTTATTTATCTTTCCATTAAAAAATAAAAGCAAATAGTTACATACCTGTATTATACCCCTTTTTAGATAAATAGTAGCATGCTATAAATACTTTTCTCCACAATGCCTTTTTCAGACAATACTATATCCTGGAGATCATTCCATAGCAGTATATGGAAATATCCTCAATTCCTTTATTGGGCTTCACGGTACTTCATTGTGTGGGTGTTCCAGAGTTTATTCAGTCACTTTCCTGTTAATGGACATTTGTGTAATTTCAAGTCTTTTGTTGATCAGATATTTCTGCTGCTAACTTATGCAGTTTTCTTTTTTTTTTTCTTTTGCCAGTGTATTATCTAGATAGATTCCTAGAAGTTGTATTGCCAACTGAAAGGATGGAAGTGCATGGAATTTTGCTAGATAAAGTACCCTCCACATTGGTTTTTTATCATTTGGTCTTTCCACCAACAATTTATAGGAATGAATATTTCCCCATAAACTTTTCAAGAGTATGTTATCAAATTTTTTGAAATTCTGGCAGTTTGATTGAAAAATATTATATGTGTAGTTTTAATTTTCATGTCTCTTATTATAGGTAAGCCTGAGCATCTTTTTGTATGTTTAAGGGACATTTCTCTGAACTGACTCTTTGAGTCTCTTGTCATTTTTCTATGAGATTTTTCTTGGTCTTTTCCTCTACTTTTATAAAGTCTTTATATACTAGAAATAGTAACCGTTTGTGATATAAATTGAAGATCTTTTTCTCAGTTTGCCATTCAATTTTGAAATTTCTATGGCTATTTTTCCCCGGAGTTTGTTTTCATTTTAATGTCAAGTATATAAATCCTTTTTCTTAAGGGATTTGGATTTTAAGTCATAGTTAGAAAAGTTTTCCCTACTTCTACGTTATGGAAGAATCCACCCATTTTTAAAGTACCTATAAGATTTCATTTTATTTTATTTGTTACATTTAAATACCTGATCCATTTGGAATATATATTTGCGCATGATATGAGAAATAGATTCAATCTTAATTATGTGGTTATCCAGTTATCTTAATAGCACTTATTAATTTTTTTCTACTGATTTGAGATACTGCCTTTTTTGTACACTAAATTTCCATATAAAATTGGGTCTACTTCTGGATGTTCTGTTTTTCATTTGTATGTATGTTTATTTATTACATCAACACCACACTATTTTAATTATAAAAGTTTTATAATTTAATATCTAGAACTAGCCACAACATCTTCTCTAGCCCCAGCTCTTCTTTTTCAGGATTTTTATGGCTATTCTTATTTGCTTGTTCTTCCAAATAGATGTTATAATTAACTTGCATAAGCTCCAGAAAACAATATGATGGAATTTTTTTGCTAATCCATTAATTAATTTTTTAAC
Source organism: Platanista minor (assembly GCA_004363435.1). Classification (NCBI taxonomy): domain Eukaryota; kingdom Metazoa; phylum Chordata; class Mammalia; order Artiodactyla; family Platanistidae; genus Platanista; species Platanista minor. Next base: position 9,426 of record RJWK010039390.1, on the reverse strand, counting down.
TTAAGGAAAATCTCTAAGATTAATTTCTTCTATCTAAGAATATGGTATGTCTTTCCAGTTGTTATGGTTGAGTTCTTTAGATTTTGTCTTTTTGTCTTCAGATTCTTCTTTGGACATCTTACCTTCCCACTTTACCTTTTTGTACTTGAAGATTTGAGGATCTTGTTGAATCACATTTACTTCCTCTAAATTGGAGATGCCACATGTATGTTACCAGTCCTGTCCCTCCTTCAAGTGCCAAACCCAAAAATGCATGTATCCTACCTTTCTATGTGGACTGTCTTTCAAAACTAATATTAATTAGATTGTCTTCATTGTCCATGGGCACCTGTGTCCTGTTGTTCAGGGCACTATTACTGGAAATCTACTGGTCAGAAGATGTGCAATAGCATCTTCTGTTTAATCATCTTCTGCATGCAGTAGGCAGAAGCCTATCAGTCTTGGGAAATACTTGGAGAGTTATATTATTTCTAGAGTGTATTAGCTGGTAGGACTTCACTTTCAGCTGCCAGTCATGTTTAAATAAACCAAAATCAGAAAGGCTGAGCTTGCAAAAACTGTCTCAGAATGATAGGCATCAGTCATTCTTTCCCAAATTTTATGTAATCCTCTAAAAGTGACAGTGGCACAGAAAAAGGAATACAGCAAACAGAGAAACTCCTTTGCTGTGAATCAGAACATCTGAAGCTCCCTACCTTTTGTTTCTAGAAAAGCAACATTCTTAAAGCTTATTTTTCACTTCTTCAGCACATCATTGATTACAGCAGAGCCCTATAGAATGCCTTTCTTTAAAGGTATAATTGTTGGTATCACATGGATGTTGTTCCCTGCAGTGAAATTGAAACTTTAAATGGAACCTTAATAATGAAACAATCTCCAGGTTTATTGATTTTCTTCAATAAGTTCCTTAACCTACTCAGGCATGTTTTGTTTTCCAAAATAAAGCAGAGTCTAATTCCAAGTGTTTGATGTTAAGTTATTTGAAGTGTTGAAATAAACACTGAAGTTAGTTGGAAACTAATTCAACCAGCTGTAGTTACAAGAGGAAAACAATATAAATACATGTTAGACAGTATTTTATTTAATGATACAAAGCTTAAAAGTTAGGTTTCAACAATATGTAAAATAAAATTTATGTACTATAAGGAAATAGATCCCAGGACCAGGAAAAATTTAAATCAGGACACAAGGTCAAGATGGCTGGGGTGGGGTAGGGTGTTAGAATCCAGAAATAAAGGCTGGTGAATCTTGGATATTTACTACTGATGAGTTGAATGTTCATTTCTAAGATTCCTAGTGCCCAAGTTTAAAAAAGAAACATAGTAATCAACTTTATTGTCTATGTTGAAGATATTGAATGGTAGACTTGAAGTGTCTTCATCAAAATCTTTCCTGAATATAATAACAGGCCTTTTTTGCTCCTTCTTGTGGTAGCCCTTAACATCAGGCAAAGCAGGATGCTACAGTGTAAAGTACAATTCAGAAAAAGATGCTGAGACAATATGATCCAAAACTTGTGGTCTTGCTAAGCCCATAGCCTTGATGATCACTGTATAATGCCTTTGTAGGGAGCTTAGAGGAAAGATCTTAGTTCATCAGAGAATGATTGTTGTTAAGTTACCCAGAATTATAAAATCAGAAGACTATATAGTTGTATTTAAAGGGAGCTATTTTCAGAAGTGCCAATGGAACCCTATGCTTCATTGTTTCTAGACAACCAACATTCTTAAAGCTTTTTTTCCACTTCAGCACATCATTGATTACAGCAGAGCCCTATAGAGTGCCTTTCTTTAAAGGTATAATTGTTGGTATCACATGGATGGGCCCCAAAGCCCATACTGGTGAAATCTAAAGGAATTATGAGCATAGTTGGTCCTAGAACACCGAGAAAGCATGTTGTGATAGCTTCCCCACCTGCATACCTCACAAAGCTGGGGAAGGGAGTCTTTAGAGTTGGCAGCTGATAACATCGCTAGCTGGATCAGACTCTTCTTGGAAGTTGTGAACTGGAAACTTTTTTTTTTTTTGATAAGAATAGCTGTGAAAAGCCTCCTGATCTTAAATTTACTGGCCTCATTAATAATTAATAAAGGTTTTATGAGCAAAGCAATGGCACATAAACATTCAGCTTATGCTATATGCTGCTTCCAAATCATAGTACTTGCTGTGATTTATGGGATGAAATGAAAATGGAAAAATGTGGGCTACAGCATATGTCTCCAATGAAAGAAAACAATTGAGATAATTTTCTAGTGTCACACTGAGCCTCTCACTAATGAACAGAAGGGGGTTCAAAGGGCACCTGTCATTAAGGCATTTCACCAATCTTTGCTTGCTGGAAACCAGAGTACAGGCTGCATTCAGATGGTACAGGTGTATTTCCTCCTCTGACATTTGGGTTCCCACAACATCCCATAGGTCAAGGGAGACCTGGGAGCTGACGTCTCCAGATCTACACTGAGGATGACTCAGAAGCTTGGGATCGATCCCCTTTTTCCCATCCTCTCTGCTGTTTGGTGTACTCTCTCTGCTTTTCATTTTAGAAGTAAAAACAAGAGGATCAAATGTATGAAGTCACATAAATAAGCTTTAGTTATTTATTTATGTTTGCTTTTCTACTATTTTTATAACATCATTTGTTAGTTGATTGAAACCTAACTGGTTATTTGCATTGCTATTCTTTTTCCAAACAGGGGAAAGAGAGTTGCTTTTGGAATCAGATGGACCTATGTTTGAATCTCACATATGCCACTAAGTTATCTGAGCAAGCTACACAATTTCTCTGAGCCTTGCTGTCTTCTCTGTAAGACGCGGGGGTAGTGCTTCTTGACACACAGGGTTGCTGTAGAGTTTAAATGAAATAAATCACACAAAGCACATTGCCCAGTGTTTGGCACACAGTAGAGCCAGTAAAAGTAAAAGTTTGTATTCTGACCATTCCCGTAGTTGTAGTTGGATGCCAGGTCCAGGCTCTTTCAAAGACAGGGCCACTTTGTGGACAGTGGGCAGGCAGATGGAAGCCTTTGGGAGGCCATGGATTACTCTCAGAATAGCTCAGACTTTTCATTGTTGGCTCTCCTTCCAAGGTTCCACACAGAGTAAGCTCAATACCCTGCAGCCCTGGGAACTGAGAAGATGGAGAGATTCCCAGAGCCATGGGGCTGCTGGGGGCTCCCTGGAAAGTGGGGGTCATCCTCTCCAGAGACAGGGGTCTTCTCCTAGACTTAGACAAACATGAATGTTGGCAGAGATGTCAGGGCATGGAGGACTGGCAGCTCGGGCCGGGCCTTAGGAGAGGACGGGCCTCCTGGGCCTCCTAGTGTTCAGACGGAGTCCTCGGAATATTGTCAGGGCTCCCACAGGCAATGAGTCTGGAGACTCACTCACAATAATCAAACTCATCAAAGACCAACATGTGAACCGGGTGCCAAATTACTTGTGTTGTGAAAGATATCCCTTCCTCCTAGATCACACCCTTCCAAATATCATGAAACCCTATGAGCAGTTAGGGATTATCATTACAGTCCTTAGAACCTCCATTTATTGAGTGTCCAGTGTGTGCTGAGGACAAACGTTCTTTTAACCTTAGGTGGAGTTTCCTCAAGAGCATGGCTTGAGACCACAGCTTGAATGCAGCTAGTTTATTTTGGGATGTCATCCCAGGGAATCGGAGTTGGTGGGTGCTGGGAAGGGTTGAGTAGGGAAGAAGGGAAGGTGATCCAAGGGCCTCTTATTGGGCTGGTCACTGTTGTGGGCAACGGGGGCTCAGTCCCACCAGCGAGCCTCTGGGTAGAATGTGCTTCAGAATTGTCTGCTCAAGACATAGAAGTATTCATTTCCTGATTTCTGTCCATCATTGGTTATGCCCAGGATGTGTTGTTAAGTCCTTCCAGCTTCCAAGTTTGTGCCTGTATGCCAGGATGGTCGAGTGGGCTCCTGCAGGCATTCCACAGGGAAGGGCACAAGAGCCCTGGGGAAGAATGCAAGAGACACTTGATGCAGCTGGGCCAAGGGTCCCTGAAGCTACCCTTCTGTGTGACTAGTTGCTGCAGCGATGGCCAGAGCAAAAAAGTGATCTGAGAGGATGTGAGACAAGGCACATGAGATGTCTAACATAGCCTTGACTCCTTATAGCAACCCCACAAGGTCGATAATGTTAGTGTCACTTCACTGATGGAGTAACCGAAGCTAGGGGAAGTGAAGTAACGGGCTCATGGTCGTGCAGCTCTAAACGGCAGGGCCAGAATTTAAATGTAGGCTCGTGTTAATGTTAAAGCATGTGCCAGACTTCTCTGCTATGATGCTGGGCTAGACACCTTCCATTTGTCCCTCTAAATTGTCTCTCCAGCCTTCTCTGCCCCGGGAAGATGATCTATAGGGATAATATCAAAGAGCTCTCTTTCACACTGGCTTCTGGTTAGGGTAGTATAGTGGGGGAGCACCAGCAAGTGACCGGAGACAGAGAGAGGGTATGATCAGTGTAGTTATTTCTTTGATTCCCTCCCTGCAAGGTTGCCTGGGCCTAGCTGTGTCCCTGGATGGGATATCACAGCTCTTCCCAGGATGTACGTCCATACTTTTCTTTCCTCTTTGTTCTCCTGAGTGTCCCCTTTCTTTTCTCCCTTGATCCTAGGGGGCAATGTTATTAGTCATTTGTGATTTCCTTATACTATTCCTGTACCTCTTTGCCTTGTCCTAGTTTGAGTGTGCTGTACCCTGCTGGGGGGACCCTGATCGATACAGCCACGTCCCAGACATGGCTGGAAAATGCAGTGGGAGCACAGACGTTATCTGCCTAGGTCCACCTCCATGTCACTTACCACAGGAGAGAGCAGTCTCTTTGGTGACCAAAGATGCCTCCTGGGCTAGAGCCCCTGTCTGCCCATCAGACAGTGCTGACAAACATCAATACATTATTTCTCACTCCTTATCTAAGCTCCATGCTGGCAGACTTTCCATGCACACAGCTCCTCTCGGATAGATGAATAATTTAACAACAGTAGCTTAACCTTTGGCTGTGCTTTGCTTTGAGGTCCAGGCCAATTTCGCTCTTCTTTAGTTGGGGTGACGTCTGTCCTTTGAGGTGTTCCTGCATGTGGCTAATCTCTTTAGTTCTGGACAGATTATGCTCATTTTCCTCCTGGAGGATCAACATCTGTCCAAGTATTCGGGAGACAGAGAAGAGCTATCAGTTCTGTTCATCAGGTGTTAAGGCTGTTGGAATGATGCAAAAACTACCCCCTTGAAGCCCAGGATTGTCTTCCCTTCTGCAGGTAGCCGGGCCTCAGCTGGGAGGAGGAGGAGAAAAGGTTTGCCTTTGTCTTCTCTCTGCAACTCTAGCTCCACTTTTATGCCTGTCAATAACTCTAGGTGTTCGACGATTCACTGCATTCATTTTGAATTAAAAAAAAAAAAAAAAGACCAGCTCTGGGTTTGAACAAACATGTTTTTATTCAAGGTTTAAAGCATTTCTTTTATGGCTCCCCTGCTGTGCCTCTGATTGTTTCCCTTTCCTCAGAGCATGAATGATTGTTTATTAAACATAATAATAATAATAATAATAAAGTGGGGGTAGGGTCCCTTAGTTGGCATTAGTTCAGATTCCAGTTTAATCTTTCCCCAGTCTCACTTCATTACAACTCTCTTCAGTTGCATGTTTCATAACCAGCGTGTATCACAGTGAATGAAGTCAAGCTTCAGAATAACGTGTCAGTAAGATGATTGTTCATGGAACACACAGTACCTCTGGTCTATAATTAAAAACAAACAAACCAAAAAAACCTGGTTCAAAAAAAAGATTAGAAACTTGCTTCATTGCATAGAACCCAGGAGCTTTGAAAGTACAGAGTCTGCCTTCCTGAGCCAAGAGTCCTGTCCCTGTGAATGTCAGGATAGGGAGAGATGCTTCCTGATCTTTCAGAGTGGTGATCAGGGCTCTTCTGAACCACTGAAAGTTAGGAGCATGAACCTTCAGTCTTTATCCTTCCAGAAACAGTGTGCTTAGGGTGATGGGCTCTGCCTCTTGTTAGCAATGTGACCTCAGCTTCTTCAACTCTAAAGTGGGAGTGATACTAGTGACATCCATGGCTTTTGCACAGATTGCAAAACATGAGATACTGCAAGTGATTAGTAGAGTGCCCAGCGCATAGTCAGTGCACAGTGCACAGGAGCTGCTTTTATTATTGTGCAAGATTACATTACAAATAACCTTATCAATTGTCAGAAATAATGATTGTTTCAACAGGCCTTGGGTCATGATTGGAGGAAGAAATAAAGATGATGCTGTTCAGAGTACAAGTCTAAGTGAACAGATAGACTCAGAAGTATAAGAAAACAACATAGAAATGGTCTTTGGTTATAAGAAGAAAAAAGGACATTGATGGGTTTGGGGTTGGAGGCAACTCCCCAAGAACCTGCTCAAGTTACATTAAAAACGTGGTTACTCCACAAAAGAAGATATACAGATGGCAAAGAAGCATATGAAAAGATGATCTACATCACACATCATCAGGAAAATGCAAATTAAAACAATAATGAGAAACCACTACACACCTATTAGAATGGCCAAAATCCGGAATACTAACATCAAATGATGGTGAGGATGTAGAGCAACAGAAACTCTCACTTACTGCAGTGAATTGGGTACAGCTGCTGTGGAGGACAATGTGGTGGTTTCTCACAAAACTAAACATACACTTACCGTATTATCCAGCAGTAATGCTTCTTGATATTCATCCCCAAAAGTTGAAAACTTATGTCCACCCAAAAACCTGCATGCAGATAATGATAGCAGTTTTATTCATAATTACCAAAACTTGGAAGCAACCAAGATATCCTTCAGCAGATGAATGGATAAACTGTGGTACATCCAGACAGTGGAATATTATTCAGTGCTAAAAAGAAATGCACTATCAAGCTATGAAAAGACATGAAGAAACTTAAATTCATATTACTAAGTGAAAGAAGCTAATCTGAAAGAGCTATAGTCTATGTGATTCCAACTATATGACATTCTGGACAAGGCAAAACTTTGGGGACAGTAAAATGATGAGTAGTTGCCAAGGGTTGCAAGGGAGGGAGGAATGAATAGGGCAGTGAGACTATTCTGTATGGTACTACGATGATGGATACATGTCATTATGCGTTTGTCAAAACCCATAGAACACACACCACCAAGAGAGGACCTTAATGTAAAGTAGGATGATCATGTGTCGGTGTAGGTTTGTGGATTGTAACAAACATACCACTCTGGTGGGGAATGTTGATAATGAGGAAGGCTGTACACCTTGGGGGGGGCAGGGAGCATATGCACAGTCTCTATATCTTCCTCTCAATTTTGCTGTGAACCTAGAACTGCTCTCGACAATATGTCTTATTAAAAAAAAAAAAAAAGAAGAAGAAGGTGGTTTCCAGACTGCTACGCATAAGACAAGGATAGGATTTAAGAAGAGACAAGAGTCCAGGGTCTGAGGATGAGAGGGTGGGGTGGAGTGGGTGCAGCAGGATGTGGGCCCAGCGTTAAAGCAAGTCAGAAACTTGGGAGAACGCAAATGTCCAGGGGGGCTTTTGAAGCTTTTTGCTGTAGGGTCGGTGATGTAAACCGTCTCCTCTCTCTCCTCCAGGATAGCCTCAGGCACATTCATCTAGTTTACAAATTCTTTCGTGTGTGTGGATTTTTTAGGGGAACTCAGAAGTTGCTGAGTGGTTTGTTGTAGGTGAAAAGGGGGATCGTTTTATGAGACATAGGAAGCGGAGAAGGAGGAGGCAGCTGGTTTCTTGGTTATAGTAAGCAACACCCCTTAAATGTCCTCTGAGGCTGCCCAGTCTCAGCCAGCTAGGCAAGCATCCACACGGGGATCTGTTGGCCTCTTGAGGACAGGTGCTCAGCCCAGCTCACATAGTCCCGGTGAGGAGGTTGGTCAAATCTAGTTCCCAGTGAAGCAAGTGCACCCCTCCCCCGTCAACCCTCTGCATGTGGTGGTCATATTTTGAAATGAGGTCATCTATAGAATTTGTATTCTTCAGAATTTTCATTGAGGCTCATGATTTGGTTAGTTTAGAACCAAGAAACTTATTCAAGGAAGAGCTAAAATCAAGAAGGTGAATATAACAGTTATCTGGATAATATTATGGCAGTTTTCAGCCCTAGCCACCCAAGTTGAAGTTAGCTAACTCTACCCAGTTATGCCCAGGTGACCCATGTGGGTCTGGGCCCATGGCCTGGAGGGGATGCAGGAAGCCTGTTGGGGGTGTGGAGTACAGTCCAGATTTTAGACTTGGCCTACTTTTCTGATTACATGTGTATCATTTAATAAACCACCATATTCCTAAATAACACCGAGACTGTCTTGTATTCTGACACTCCAAGCACTTGGTACTGAGAGAGATCCAGTGGTCCACTCTGACCACAGGATCTACGGTGACCTCCAGCTAGCCATGTGGCATGCAGGCACAGTTCTTGCTCTGGGAGGAGTGTATCCCCTGAGAGTCATCCAAGGTCTGGAGAAGTGTGTTATGGGCCTCTGATTGCCCAGCTGTCTCTCAGGATTGACAGTTTTCCAGAGTCAAGCTCAAAGGCATGATGTCAGGACAGCCTGGTTATGGGAACTCCTCCATTTCTCAACTAGGCTATCACATGGCCCTACTGCTCAGCTGCACTCTTAGCAGCCCAGGCAAAGAGACTAGGACCTGGGTATTTCACAGCATTGGGGAAAGTTTTGATTCCTTCTTGCTTGGAACTCTCTCTTCCCCTGGTTTTGGGATATTGCACTCTCTGGTAATGTCCCTCCTGCCTCACTGGTGCTCACTCCCAGTGCCTTTGCTGGGGCTTCTGTGTCCTCTTGATCTCTAAATGTTGTATGTGCCAGGGCTTAGCCCTGCCTTCTCTTCTCATTTATGTGTGTGCCTGGGTGACCACATCCAGTCCTATGACTTTAAAAATCATCTATATGCTGATGACTTTCACATTTTTGTTTCTCCTCTTAGAATTCTAGGCATATATTCATTTGCATACTTTCCACTTAGATGGCTCATAGTCATCTCCAAGTATGCATGTGTCAAACTGGACACGTGATTTTCTGCCCCTTTTCTCCCCAAATTACACTTCCCGAGTATCCTCTAAATTAGGGAACATTGCCTCAATTCACCCTCTTGCTCAGCCTTGTACACCAAAGTACTGAAGTACTCCCGGACTCCTCTCTTTTCTCTCACACTGCACATCCAGTTGGTCAGAGTATCTCCAACCTGACCACTGCTTACAGATCCTCTGCTACCATCTGCCCCAAGCCATCATGGCCTGTCACCTGGTTACTGGCCAGAGATTCCTAACTGGTCTTCCTGCCTTCATGCATTCTTGCTGCAGCCAGAGGGACCATTGTAACATGCGAATCTGAACATGACACTCCCACTCAATAGCTTGGTATTTCT
>RJWK010039389.1:0-20420 GCA_004363435.1 Platanista minor | reverse complement strand
CGGGACCCTGGCGTTGGCGGGCTGCACAGGCTCCGGGAGGGGAGGTGTGGAGAGTGACCTGTGCTCGCACACAGGCTTCCTGGTGGCGGCAGCAGCAGCCCTAGTGTCTCAGGCCCGTCTCTGGGGTCCGCGCTGTCAGCCGCGGCTCGCGTCCGTCTCTGGAGCTCCTTTGAGCAGCGCTCTTAATCCCCTCTCCTCGCGCACCAGGAAACAAAGAGGGAAGAAAAAGTCTCTTGCCTCCTCGGCAGGTTCAGACTTTTTCCCGGACTCCCTGCCGGCTAGCCGTGGTGCACTAAACCCCTGCAGGCTGTGCTCACGCCGCCAGCCCCAGTCCTCTCTGGACTAAATTTTTAATATTTCATATTGGGGAGTTGATTGGTACTGCTTAGCAGGCAAATCAAGAAATAGATCTTTAAATGCATTATTTCAAGATATAAAGAGATCTATAAGAAAAATTTAAATTAATTACAGAACAACTAAGATCAAGAGATAGAGTGGAGGACGAAAGGGGGAGAAAATATGAATGTTCCAGTTTATTCAACGGGAACGTCCATATGCCCTCTGTAAAACTGAGAGAGGGAGGGAGAGAAGCATTAAGATTATTGTTAAAATGTATAAACATCAACTCTTCAAGATCTAAGAGCAGAGTATATACCCTTCAAGCCACTGGTTGGGAAACATACCCAAAACAAAACATAGATAGATCATAGATAAAAACATAGATAATTTAGAAAACAATAACAACAAATCGTATAAAAACTAAGAAAAATATATCTATTGTGTCACTAAATGCAAATAAGATGAACTCAACTATTAAAAGAAGGAGACTCTCGGGTTGGAGGGAAACCTCAAGACCTCGGGGCACTAGCGAAGGGCTGTCCAGGTATAAGTGGGGAGAGTACCCTTTCTATTCCCAGTTTTAAGCTGTACTTTTTCATTTACTTTCCAAAGCTCCCCTGCATTTGCTTAGAATCTCACAAAGTCTTTCATGAAAACATTTTCTTCAGCTTAAGGCTCTAACCCTTTCCGCTGAGCATCAGCACTGCATTTCAAGCTGGTTTACAGAGATGCCATGCCAACGTTTTCCATTGCTTTGATTTTCCTAATCTTTTTTCTGGCTCCAATACAAAAATTTCTTTCCCTTTCTTCACACCTTCAAAGAAAAGTCCAGGCACACATCAAGTTGTAAGCTATCAACTGCCCATCTTATTCAAGAACATAAAGACTTTGTTTTTAAAATGGAGCAGTTGGGATACTCTGTCACACTAGTTTCAAAAGAACTCGTCCAAGTTCATTTAACACCAGTGTGGTAGGCAATGAACCGGTAAGTCATGAAGATGCTGCAGGCTGCATGTTACAGGCTATGAGATTTACGATTAGGTTAAAGAATGACAGACATATACTCCATGAGTATCGAAGTGAATGTTGCTGCATTCAAATGGACACATCAGCTTCAATGTTGCAACAGAACAAGTGGGTGAATTCATCCAAGTAGCGCACGCTTCTAAAGAGCCAAGCAGTTTGAACGATTATGAGACGTATTTAAAAGCTTGGTGTGTATACTTTTTTCAAATTGGAAAATCACGGATGGGCAGGTCAAACTCCATTTCAGCTTTAGGGAGCGGTTCTCCACCTCAGTGAGGACATCTGGATGACGCAGTCAGGTGCTGGGTATGTTGCCATTCCTTGGCAATAATAGTTAAAAGTGTGGACATTTGAGAATGATTTACTGAACAAAAACCAGAACAGGTTCAAGGCTATCTATAGAACATCAGTCACCCTTGCATTTTGATACGCTTTACTGCGCTTAAATAAAAGGGATTTAGGTATAATTACTGCTTAGAGAATCCCAAATAAATCTGTGCATACCCATGGGCATGTGCATAAACCGTGGGCTGAAACACCGATGCTTGGAAAACAGCCTACAAGAATGATTTGCAAAGGCACTGAAACCAAAGGAGAGAGGGGTGTTAGAGGGGTAAACCGAGACACTGCCCAGAGAATGCTTGGACTTCCCTAGAAAATCTAAAGTAGTTATGATTTTTTTTTTTTTTTTTTTAAAGAAAAGGGAAAACTACCAAGAACAATGTGTAAATCCTCTCCCTTCATTGGTCCAAGTAAGTGAGCTGACCCACCCCCAAGAGGCACAAAGTCCGTGGAATCTGCCGTTCCCTAGGAGGAGGAACACAAACCCCGAGTGAGCTAGGACTGCAGTCTTTTGTAAGCAACTCTAATTTTATTGATTTTCATCTGTTACTCAAGTCTTGTTAAGAGAGATGAGCGGTGGCCAAAGCAAATAGAAAGACACATAGCCTGCCATCTGGGTTTTATGTTATGTAGGTTACGCCTATTGATGGAATTTGAAATTGGAGGTTGCCAGGAAGCCAGAAGGAAAGTTCAGAGTGATATACACTCTCAAGAGAGCAAACAGTACTCCTCTTTCCAATTTCTACGTTTCCCGCCCCCCCCCCCCCACCCCGTGGAACTTTATCCATCTTTTGGCAATAAAACACAACACATGATTCATTTATCAGGGCAAATGATTTTAGTATTGTGGGTTCTAGCTAAATATGATCGGTCCTTGACATACGCTTTTCTTCCCTATAAATTCCAGTGAAATAGTTGAGGTTTTATTATACTAAAGTTTTCTTCTTAAGACATATAGAAAACAGGCAAGACTTTTTTTAAGTTAAAATCACTTAACATTTCATTGAAGAAAAGCTAAATTTCTACAGATGATAAAGCTGAATCATTTGTTTTTTATTAGTCTTTAGAATTTCATAGAAGATTAGGGTCTGTAGTTACAGGAAGTCTCTATAAACCAATCTTAACTGGTGATCACCAGCTTCTCTCCTATCTCTCTCTACTTCTTTTATTCATGCATTTACTATGCAGTATAAATAGTCTTTTTATACAAAATATCTCAGATATTTTATGACATTGATTCCCTTGACCTTTTCTTCCCTAGTCTAAATCTTCTGAGCACCTGGACTTTCCTCTATTTCTTACAAATCTGGACACTGTTATAGAGAGGAATAATCTGCCTCAAAGAGTATCTGCTTAAAAGGACGTATGTGAAAATGCTGTAAGAAATTCAGTCTCCATATAAGTGACATATACTTATTGAACTTCAATCGCTCTCTAAATCTAATAGACCCATGCTTACCATACAGGTGGGAATAGAGAAAATAAGGTTATTTTAGCAATAAAAATAGATGCGCCATAAATTTGTTGAGAAAGCATTTTGTTCCAGATGCTCGTTGGGAATGCAAAGATGAAAAGACACAGTCTCTATCATCAAAGTGATAAATGAGAGAGGACCCCATCAACAGATAATTGCAACTGCCTAAGATCTATGTCAAGATCTTCAGTCTTATAAGGTCACAGAGAGGCCCCTATACCAAACAGGGAGTCAGAGGTACATCTTTGAAGGCACGATGCCTTATCCTGAGTTTTGAATGCTGTTATAAAGACTCAGACAGGAGAGCTGGGGGTGGACAGGGTGCTCTAGGAAAAATGAGCACCCTGAGCAAGGCCTCGAGGCCAGAACTTTTGGGGAACCCTCAGCAGTTCTGAGTTGCTTAACAAAAATCTTGGCAGGGAAGTGGGGTGGCAGATGACCCTGAAAATAATGGAAGAGTCTTGTCAAAGATTTTACGCTTTATTCTGTAGAGGATAATGAGCTATGAAAATGTTTAATCCTGAAAGCATCATTGTTAGGTTTTTATTTTCAGGTTTTATTAGGCAAGTCACTTAACTATTTGGAGCCTCAGTTTCCTTATTTGTAAAGTTTGTCAGAAGGGTGGAGTAGATAATTTCTGAGACCCTTCTGGTTCAAAGGTTTGGAAAATGACTTAAAGCAAGAAAAAACGGACACTTCTATAGTTGGCCATAAACGGATAAAACCAGATAGAGCTTTACGTTATTAGGTTCTTATTGGGACCATAATTCCATGGCCCCCATGCTCCTCAGTAGGAAACCCTGTGTAAACCAATGGGGCATCCAGGGCTCTGTGTATGTGTGTGTGTGTTGGCGAGGGGAAGGGGGTGCAGGGAGGAGAGCTGGAGTTTGCTGTCGAGAGTGAAGCCATATGTATCAGGAATGCTAGAGGAAATTCAAGGAAAATTACTTCTAATTATAAAAGATTTGATAATCCATGAGTATTGCTATCATTGTCGGCTTAGGAAAAATGGCTAGAGATGTTCTTGAAATATATTTTCTTGTGCAATCTCTTTGTTTCCAGAATATTTTTTCCTGTTTGAAAAAATGGCATCAGAAAATAATCGATCATCTGCCTCCCTCTGTTGAATTTATGTGCAGATGAACATTCTTGGATTGTTTCTCCTTTCTTCTGCCGCTGCTTAACAAGCTGGAGAACAGTCATAAGTATTCATCATCAAATATACCTTTGTCCTTCAGGGCAAGTTTTCAACAAAGTCCTGAAAGTTACCAACGCTTCAACCAAGGCTCCTCTGCCCCAACAACGTATGTTCAAAAACACCAAAGAATCAATCGCTCTCTCTCTCTCTATCTCTCTCACAGACACACCCCCACACACCTCCCCAAGCACACTATGGACCTGCCCTCCCCACTCCTAGTATCTGACCTTGTTTTAAAGTATAATGTAGTGGTTTATAATGTTGATAACAAATACCTTGAGATATGAATTGAAGTTCTTCATAAACCAATCAAAATCATTTAAAATCAGGTGTGAATTGTCTGGCCTCAAACCAGCTCATTTTGTCCCTTTAGTATCTATTTTTGTGAGGTTTCTTTGGTGGGTTTACTGGAAATTAGTAGCAATTGTCTACTCTTATCCTGTGTTGACCTAGGTAATGCTAGTTGAAATGACTTAGTTGCTTTGAAGTACTTTGTACTGTTGCTGAAATTGGCAATAAAAACACTCATTCTCTATTCTCTCCCTCGCTATTTGAACATATTCCTGTGCATAAATGTATATGATGGATTTAATAGAGACATAAGCCATATATGTGCCCATATCATTGAAACATTATGCATCTGCCTATTATCTATAGCTCATAATTTTACCTACAGAACCACATGTGAAAACCAGAGTGCCCATGATTGAAGTACCTGCTTAGATGTACTTTTGTGATGGAGGCACTGTGATGTCCAGAAATCACAATGGAAGAAAGAATACAATGTTGTTTAATCCTCGCTCAGACCGTGTTCTCCTGTATTTTAGTTTCAGTACATACACAGCCTATCTGTTGGCATCAGAACAATGGTTATGAGCTCAGTATACAAATTATCAGCCTTCCTGGGTCTGCCTTTGATCCACAGCCTTCCACTACAGGGATTCAGCACAGTAGGTGCCTAGTAATATCAATCATTCTATTTTTGCCGTGTCCCTGGTAAGAGATGGCATTAGTTTTCCTGATTCAGAAGATAAGCCAGGCATGACTGGAAAAATAAAAATGTGAATGTGAAAAAACCAAGGCTTGTTGAAAATTTTTTGAACTGAAAGTGTAACATGTTAAACATCTTTTATGAAGTGGAATTACAGTAAAATTTTAATTATTTAAAATAAATGGGAAGAAGCGTGACCAAAAATAATAGAGATTCAAAAAGAACTGTGAATTTTACCCTAAAGCCAAGTGTGTCATTTTTTATAAGTAGCTGAATTAATTGCCAGATTGGTTCCTCAGGTAGACCGACTCCATTGCTCTTCTCTTTTATAAAGACGTCTTTGTTCCAGTGGTATCAGGTCTATTCCACAGATCTCTTCAGGCTGGAAACAGGTTTCCATTAAGAAATTAAATACTGCTTTTCCCATTTTCACACATAAATTGAAATCTGCAAATAGTAGCTTCAGTGGCTTATTTTTTTTCTTTTCAAGAAACCAGTTTTTTTTTTTTTTTTTTCAACAGATATTGAGCCCAACAACTGCTCCCATAGCCTGTTCTAATCTGGAAATTATTCATAAGCAATCTGGGTTAAACCGAATCATTTTCCCAAACATAAGGCTCAAACAGTATGTATGTGTATATATGTGATGAGGGCCTTTGAACTTGTGACACTAGAATTGAACCCCTGACATTCAGAAATAGTATCTGAAAACATTATTTATAGAAAAATATCTCTAAGGTTCGTGCGGCTTTCAACTGGCCCCTGAACACAAACCATTACCACTTCCCAGGCAGAGTACACCAGAAACAACCTACCTATAAAAAATAAACTTAAAGTAGGGCCACAGGAGAGCTGTAAAATACATTTCCTCAATCCCAACAAAGCCACAAATTTCAAGGAGCTAAAATTTCCAACTGAATGAAATGTGAGTAAAAAGCTGTTTTTTCAAAATTGGACCAAAATTGGACATGAGTGGAGACAGAATTCTTGGCAAAGCTAGTCACAAAACCAGCCCAGATGCAAAGCAAGGGGAAATAGACACCATCTCTTAACGGGTGGTGTGGTCTTCTCCCGGGAAAGGAACTGATGGAGGCCATCTTTGGAGACTGTTTACCTCCAAGGGGTAAACCAAGCACAGTTTTATTCACCAACACTTTATATTCTGATCGCTCCTTATATACTGGTGGGTCCTCATTATTGTGTCTTTCGTCCTCTTCTCACTTTCTCCAATGAACTGAACTATTATTAAATATTACTAAATGTCTGCTAGACCCATCCAGCAGGAAAAAACCATGGCATGCATTAAAATATATGCAGTCTTTTCCTCCTCCATTATTAATTCTTCATCTTATTTAATAGCACTGCTTTCTACCCAGCCACAAAGCCAATATCTTCCAAGATAGACTGTTTTTTTTTTGTTTTTTTTTTTTTTCCTTTTTTCTGTACGTGGGCCTCTCGCTATTGTGGCCTCTCCCGTTGCGGAGCACAGGCTCCCGACGCGCAGGCTCAGCGGCCATGGCTCACGGGCCCAGCCGCTCCGCGGCATGTGGGATCTTCCCGGACCGGGGCACGAACCCGTGTCCCCTGCACCGGCAGGCGGACTCTCAACCACTGCGCCACCACGGAAGCCCACAAAGCCAATATCTTGAATTTATCTCTCTCTCCTTCAAATCCCATTGTAAGTCTAAGCGCTGTCAATTCTAACTTTTCATCTTCATTAAAATTGCTTTAGGATTTAGGTACCTGTAACACCTCATCTGAACTAGAGAAGAAGCTACTGATTGTCTTACAATTGTAACTGTAACTCCAGTCACATCATAGCCCTCTTTAAACATTTTCAAGCAGCTTGCCCTTGCCAAACTCTCAAAAACCCAGTGACTTTCTATGGCCAGCGAGCTTGCCCATGACTTGCTGGAAAAACCAGTCTTGACAAGACTTCTCTCCCAAAGTCATCCTTTCCTCACTCATGACCTAAGTTTCAGTCACACAAAATGACTTATTGGCTAAAGCTACCGTGTGGTCCTAGTTATACCACTCCCCATCGGTGCATTTGTTCCTATTGGTTCTTGGGTTCCAGGTCGCAGTTCAAATGTCACATGGGCACCTAGATTTCAATCCAAGCTTACTACATACTGACTGAGTACTCCTGGAGGAGATACTTAACTTTTCTAATTCTTACTATCCTCACCCACAAAACAGTCATAACATAAAACCTCCTTCAGGGCATTGTTGTGAACATTAAATGAGATGATATCCCTAAAATGGGTTTACAATGCCTGACAGATAATAAGCACGAATAAATAAGGTAATATTGTTACAATGTTATGTACAAACATATGCAAAAGGATTTTATTCAACTGCCAACAGAAGAAAATGTTTCTGGTGAGAATCACATATACAAGGTTGAAAGCCAAGATGAATAGACGTGTGGCATTTGTTTACGTCATGGGGCAGTGAGAGGAAACAGCTCATCAGTTATTCTTCTGAGCTACAGAGAAATCAGGCTGATGTCTATTGCTCTTTGGCTCTCATTTGTTATTCTCTCTAGTGAGTGAAATGGAGCATGATGGTAGCTTTAGGGGCAAAAGAGGACAGCCAAGTATTTATTTTCCACCTGGACACTGAAATCAATCAGAAACACTGGAAGATTGACTTTAGGCATTAGAGGAATTCCAGGGTGGGGAGTAGTATCCAGTCTGCTATGTAAGACAGGCCCCACTGTCAGTTGGATGATGCAGTCTTCTCCAAGTTTTCTTCTCTCACTCCCAACTTGTGTCTAGCATTTCTGACTAAAATTTACCAGCTTCTCTAGTTCATACCCATTTACTTATTGCTGAAACTGATACTGGTGCTTACAATGGGTGGTATGTGCTATTGAAGCCAGTTTGTTCCAGATACACTTTATTGTTGCCAATTGTTTTATGACCGTTTTTAGTATTCTTTACAACAACAGTCTGGAGCTAAAACGAATCTGAAGCTTTCCATTCCAAATACACCCTTGTGACTATCGAGTAAGGAACACAGGATTTTGTTCTACGCTGACTATTCAGGCAATCATACCTAAAGTAAAACTGTAAAATATAAAGTTTACAACTTTAACATTTAAATAAAAACATCCTATTAATCTAATTTTTTTCTTATAGAAACATATGTTGGCAGTACTCAAAGCTTTACAGAAAATTACTTCCAGTTCCTGGTTTTATCTTTACATGATATTTTTATATAGCTTAATGGATTCAAAATGCATACAAGCAATAGATAAGGTGTTTAAAAAATTGATACCTATGCTACGTTTATAGAAACTTGGATATTGCCAAGGTAAGTGGTGTTCTAGCCAATATTTATTTTCAAAACAGAAGAGTATTAAGGAAAGAGTAAGATAAATAGTATTATGTGAATTCATGTTCAGAAAATTTGAAAGCATGAGAATGTAAGATCACGGGGCAAAGTAAAATTGGATAGTTAAAAAGTTATAAACATGCAATTACAGACCTATAAAATATTGGCATGTGAGATTGTAACTATTTCAAATTGAGGTCATGCTATCTTCCCCCGTCCTTTTCTGTAATAAAACAAACCTGTTTTCAAAATTATTCAAGGCATGAACTCAGAAGAATCTGAAAGTATTGTGAGATCATTCTTGACCAATAGACTCAGAGGCATTACTAAACTCATAACCAAAAGCTATCTGTAGTGGCAGTTTCAAATAGTGAATCATTGTGTAGGATTTCTAATCAGCCTAGGTTTTAATCCCACCTGCCAGTTATCAGGTAAGAAACATTGGACACATTATTTAACTTTTTAAGTCACAGTTTTCCCATTTCTAACGTGAAGGATAATAAGTGCTTCATAGTATACTGGGATGATGTAAAATGTATACGTATATGGCACAGAATAAGTGCCTATGAAGTTAATGATTTATTTCATTAATAGTTTGAGTTTTTATATTTCAATATATATTTAGCGTATTTTATATGATTAAGCTTTAAATATTTAGACATAAATTTATGTCTTTATATTTAAAATGAGTTTTTTGTCAGCAGCACATATTGGGTCTTGTTTTCTATTCAATCTGACAATCTCTGTCTTTAAACCACTGTATTTAAACCATTCACAGTTAAAGTGACTATTAATATTACATTAAACTCTAACCTCTTTCTAGCTATTTCTCTTTGTTCCATTTGTACTGTACATCATTTTTTTTCTTTCTGCCTTTGTTGAGCTATGTATTTTTACGGTTACATTTTATCTCTTGACTTGTTAATTAACCTTTTAAAAATTTTTTTTAGTGATTACCCTGGAATTTACAGAATGCATTTCAAATTAATCTGATCTACCTGCAAATAACGTTATACTACTTTACATGTAATGTAAGGCCTTTACAACAGTGTATTCTCAATTCTTCCTACCTATCCTTTGTGCTATTATTTTCATGTGCTTTACTTTTACATGTGCCATATATGTAATGAGCCAGTTATCCTTTAGCACATTTACAAACAAGAAATACATTTTATCTCATTTTCATTCATTCCAGTTCTTATTCTCTTCTTTTCTTTTTTTTTTTTTTTTTTTTTTTTTTTTTTTTTTTTTTTTTTTTTTTTTTTTTTTTTTTTTTTTTTTTTTTTTTTTTTTTTTGGTGTAGATCCAAGTTTCCGACTGACCTCATATTTCTTCTGCCTTTAGTATTTCTTCTTTTCCTTTAGTATTTTCTTATAGAGTATATCTGGCGATTCTTTCAGTTTTTGTCTTAGAATGTTTTTTTCTCTTTCACTTCTTTTTTTTACTAGATGTAGAGTTCTGGGTTGACATTTTTCCTCAATACTTTAAATACGTCACTACTTTTTTTTTCTGCTTGAGTAGTTTCTGATGAGAAGTCTGTTTTAATTCTCATGCTTGTTCCTCTGTAGAGAAGATTATTTTCCCCTTCTGGCTAACTTCAAGATTTTTTCTCTCTCAGTTTCAGAAATCTGAATACCGTTATGCCTAGGTGTGTGTATGTGTGTGTTTGATATTTATCCTGCTTGGTGTTCTGTGAGCTTCTTGGATCTGTGATTTCATGTCTGTTACTAATTTTGTAAAATTTTCTGCCATTATTTAAAAAAATATTTCTTCTGCTCTATTTCGCCCTCTTCTCCATGAGCATATGTTAACATTGTTTGAAATTGTTCCACACTATTAGGTGTTCCATTCCTTTTTATTCATTCTTTGTTTTCTGTTTTTCAGTTTGGTCAATTTCCACTCACCCATCATCAAATTCACAGATTCTTTCCTTGGCTGTGCTGAGTCTACTGATGAGCCTGTTGGAGGTCTTTGTATCTGTTACTGATTCTTTTACTTCCAGTATTTTCATCTGATTCTTTTCTATAGTTTTCATCTCTCTGATGAATTACTCATCTGACATTGCATGTCACCTTCTTTGTTCTATTAGAGCGAATAACATATTAATCAAAATCACTTATATTTCTCTGTCTGATACTTCCATTGTCTGTGTCATAGCCAATCTGATCCTGATACTTGCTTTGACTCTTCTTTGAGTGTGTGTATGTGTTTGCATATTCACCTGCCTTAGAATTTTTTTTGTTGTTGAAAGCCAGACATCTTGTGTAGGGCTACAGATCCTGCGGTAAATTTTTTTTTTTTTTTTTTTTTTCGGTACGCGGGCCTCTCACTGCTGTGGCCTCTCCCATTGCGGAGCACAGGCTCCAGACGCGAAGGCTCAGCGGCCATGGCTCACGGGCCCAGCTGCTCCGCCGCATGTGGGATCCTCCCGGACCAGGGCACGAACCCATGTCCCCTGCATCGGCGGGCGGACTCTCAACCACTGCGCCACCAGGGAAGCCCTATTTTTTATAGTTGGAAATGAGCATCCATTTTCTTCAGCTAGACCTTAAGTATGGGGTTTGTATTAATCTGTCCAGGAATTCGGCAGAGTTTGGAGTTTGTTGTTCCTATGGTTACTCTAAGCTTAAAATTCCTCTAGTGACACCTTGTGTTTACAGTGTTGGCTAGCTTGATAGAGGTTCTTCTTTCCGCGTCTGCTCCCTCCTTGGGTTTTCATCTTCCCTTTGCACTGTTGCCTAACAAGGATCAGTCTCCTGCAGCTCTCCCAGCTGTATTCCACTGTTATTTTACTCTAAGCTTGCTAGCCTGGTTGGGAGATGGGAGATGGGGAGGGGAGAGCATTCCCTGATGTTCTGATTAAGCCTCAGTCTCAGGCAGAGCTCTGTCCCTGGGTCTGGGAGATGGCCTTCCCAAGCACTCTGCCTGGCCAACTACAGATCAGGACCTTGCAGGTATTTCTCCCCATAGGAGAAATAGAAATACTCATATGGTATGACTCCCAGAGGAAGGATGCTTCTTCTTCAGGGGGTTTCCATCAGTACCCTAAGGTGACAGTTTTCATTGCTCTTTCCCCAGCCAATGAAGCCTTTCATCCTGGAATGGAGATAGAGGAGATGGGTTTGGGCAGTGGCTGCTGTTCCCTTTCTCGTCAGCGCCACAAAAAAAGCTTTCTCAGGATTCTTCCAAGTCTTTCCTATGAGCACTGCCAGCAAGAATGCGCAAACACCTCTATATCTGCCACACCCAGAGGTTTTACACTCTCACACTAGCCCACACTCATCCTCTAGCAATTTCTGGAAACATTTTAGCTGTATCTTCTTACTGTCTTATGTGAGACTGGCAGAATCCGCCACAGGTAAGTAAATGCTCAGGTGCTATTTATCCTTAAAGGCATCTGTCTCTCTCCATATTTGAGGTTATTTGTTTGCCCTGAAACCTCAGTTCTCTGATAGGTCCAGCTTTTTTCTTGTTGTAAGGGTGGGAATAAAATTCTTTACAGCTTTCTACATCTCCGAGCTGAAACCAGAAGTTTTTAGTCATTAATTTAGGAACAGCATAAAGGCAAATAGGTGAAAGTTTACTCTACAAAGTAGGTATTATACCTTAATTGAAATGAAAGTCATCTGAATATATTAAAGAAGTCATTTATTATGGGAACAATGAAGACATATCAAGACATTTGGGAATTTTTTTCAGTTGCATCAGAAAACAGTAAATTTAACTTTTGAATATCTCTAAGACTATATTGGAATTTATTGCCTCTGAGAATTTTGTATATAATTGTTAAAAATTAAGACAAAGATGAGCCTTCTATTGTAATATTCCAACTATCAAAAAGGTACAAGGTGATTCAATGTATTCTTACTCTGATCAAGGAGGGCCTTGTTTCCATGGCATACTGGACAGAATAATTTGGACTGCAGGTAGCAGAGAACCCCAAACTGAATGATTTAAACAGTAGAAAATGGAATATCTTGAAGTCTGGAGATGGTGATTCTAAGGTTGGTGAATTCAGAATCTCAAACAAGACATCTCTGGCCTGAAAAATTCTGCACAAAATGATTGCCAATGACTCAGGAAAGCCAAGCAAGAACAGACAGGGAGCCCAGGCACTGAAATACGTGAATGTGTCACTCAGAAACATCAGCCCAGGAACAGCGCATGTTCCCACTATAGGGAAAGAGAATATGGTCATTTCCATTTTCAGCATACATCATTCAGATTGACTGTGGCCATTTGGCAACTCCCCCTTCTGCCTCAATTCTGATAATAACGCTGGCTCATTATGAGCCAGTATTATTCTAAGTACTTTATAAACAATAGCTCATGTAATCCTCACAATAATGCTATCATACAGGTACTATTATTTTTCCCATCTTACAAATGGGGAAATTTAAGTTCAGGGATGCTGAGTTACTTGCTTAGGGTCACAAAGCCAGAAAGAGATGAATGTGGGATTTGAATATGACTCCCTAATCCATACTCTTATGTTATGTGTTGTCCTGCCTTAAACATTTTCTCTTCTTGAGATCTCTGATTTTTTTCTTTGATGGACCTGTCTCTGTTTCATTCGCTGGTTTTTCTTCTTCTTGCTCCAAAGATAAGAACTCTTCCCAAGATGCTGTTTTTCTCTTCCTCTGTGGATGCTCTGTGTTCCCAAGGTTTACTTAAACTATCACACCACCACCATGGCGATCAGCCACAAACAGGTATGCTGTCCAATCCCTCCACAGCTATTTCATACCTTCTTCTCTATCCTCAAACCTCTAGCACACCCTCCTCTATCTCCCATCCTGGTGTTGCTCCCCCAACCCTCCAAAAAGAAAAATACCACAGTGGAATTTCCACATGCTCCCACCACCCAATCCACCACACTCACTTTTTTTTTTTCTATTTCACTGGTTGCTTCTTCTCAGTGTCTTCTGTCGGTTTCTCCATTCTTCAGATCTCTAAACGTCAGCTTCTCATGGTCAGACCTGGAAACTCTCCCTCTATTCCTTGATGATTTTCACATCAATTTTCCATCCCAGACTTTCCCTCAGAACTCTTGTATATCACCTGTCTCCCTGGTGTGTATATAATAATGGGCATCTCAAACCACAAGCCCCCAAGTGAACCCCGGTTTAGCCCACCACAAAAACTGCTGTCTTTCCCAACTCTATAAAAGGCAACTCTGGGGCTTCTCTGGTGGCGCAGTGGTTAAGAATCCGCCTGCCAATGCAGGGGACACAGGTTCGAGCCCTGGTCCGGGAAGATCCCGTGCGCCTAGAGCCCATGCTCCGCAGCAAGAGAAGCCACCGCAACGAGCAGCCCGCGGACCGCAATGAAGAGGAGCCTCCACTCTCTGCAACTAGAGAAAGCCCACGCACAGCAACAAAGGCCCAATGCAGCCAAAAATAAATAAATTAAAAAAGAAAAGCAATTAGGATTAAAAGTTTCCATTTAAAAAAATAAAAATAAAAATAAAGGTTTCGGGGCTTCCCTGGTGGCGCAGTGGTTGAGAGTCCGCCTGCCCATGCAGGGGACGCGGGTTCGTGCCCCGGTCCGGGAGGATCCCACACGCCGCGGAGCGGCTGGGCCCCTGAGCCGTGGCCGCTGAGCCTGCGCGTCCGGAGCCTGTGCTCCGCCGCAGCTGGAGGGGCCGCAGCGGCGAGAGGCCCGCGTACCGCAAAAAAAAAAAAAAAGGTATAGCTCTGACATTTCAATGCGCAGACCCAGAAACCATGGAGTCATCCCTGATTCTTCTAACAGTCTACATTCAATCAATCAACAGATTTGTTTGCCTCTCTACCGTCAAAAGATATCCAGCATCGAAGACACTAACACTTCCTATCTTGAAGTTTGCAATGACTTTTTACGGCAAGCAGTACAGTTTGACTCTTTTGTGGCAAAGAGTATCCTTCTTTATCTTTTACAGAGCCTGTCTTTTAGCTGGCACATGGCCTGCCTGCATTAAAAACTATACTAGCCAGGCTGCCTTGCATCTAAGAGAAGCCACATAACTAAGCTCTGACTGATGGGATGTAAGCACAAGTTTTATTGGAGCTTTGAAGAAATGCACCTAAAGGGAGGAAGCATGGCTTGGTTCTGCTCTTTCCTCTGGGATGTCCTCAGTTCTGCCCCTGTTATCCGGAAGATGGATGAAATGGCTGGAATAAAACGATCTCTAGGGCCAACCTTGGAGGATTGGAATTTTATTAAGGGAGCTTATAGGTTTCCTTACTAAAAAGTGGTTTTTTTGTTTTCCATTCCGTCCACTCACTAGGGAGGTGAATATTTCTTAATCTATGAAGAGGGAGAAAGGAAAAGGAGAAAGTGGCATTTATTAAATACCAGGAAATGTGCTATTTTTTTTAAACACATTGTAAAAATGTTATTTATTTATTAATTTGGCTGTGACGGGTCTTAGTTGTGGTACACGGGACGTTTTGTTGCGGCATACGGGCTTCTCTCTAGTTGTGGTGCATGGGCGCCAGAGCGTGCGGGTTCAGTAGTTACAGCGTGTGCGGGCTTAGTTGCCCCATGGAATGTGGGATCTTAGTTCTCCAACCAGGGATCGAGCCAGCGTCCCCTGCATTGGAAGATGGATTCTTAACCACTGGACCACCAGGGAAATCCCATGCTATGGTTTTTTTCCCCCCATGTTATCAAGCTTAATCCTCCCAACAACCTTCGCTGGCAGGATTATTGTCTGCCTTTTATGAAGAAATACTCAAGGCTCAGAGAGGTCCCTTCAGCATGTTACTGAAATGGCAAGGCTAGGTTTGACTTCCGTGACTGAGTGTGAATTTGCTGATTTAAATAATAGATTGGTATAATGTAGAATATGTTGGATTAGTTCTAATGCCTCATGCGGTTTTGTCCAGTAAAACAAGAAGAAGCAACCTTCCCCCATCAATATGCCATGAGTTTTCAGTGATGGAATCATGATATGTGGGGAGCTAGTGCAGGGCCTAGGACATAAAGGATACTCAAGAAACACTAATTCCCTGTTCCATCCCCTTCATCCCCCTCTGAGGAAGATTCTGTAAGAGGGGCTTTGGGAATATCTGAAATAAATATTTGAATCCTTGAAACATTTGAGTGTTTGAAATATTTGAAATAAATAATTGTATATAAGCCATGCCCTAGAAATAGTTCTTTCAGTACTTACTGTTTACAGTTAGTGTTTGATCTAAGTGTGTTTTGGTTTACTGGTTTGCACTGCAAGCCTGAGGGACAAATTATCAAGGGCTTGGATGGCAGGGGCTTCTGTCTGGCGAGATGCTCTGAGGGGTGGAGGGACCAGGAGTCTGCCTTGAGGCTGGCTAAGGTCAGCATCCCAGCTGAGGGATGAGTCCACTGCCATCAGCTCCCAGGGCCCCTAAGACTTGCGGGGGCTATAATGGGAAGAAGGCCTCCACGTCTTTTTCCATGAGAGGCCGCAGGAGGAAGGGAGTTTATTTAGGGACATTTTAAAGAAATCTTTCTGTGCTCCAGGCACCTCTTTCCATCAGAGCAAGGGGAGTATGTTGCAGTGATTTACATACATGTAGGGCCAACATGGATGCGAAGGAGGTTTCAACCTAGGCACAAGGTTAGTTTCAAAGACTAGGTAATCAATCAATCTATTTTTCTTTATTTTTTTCACAGAAGCTGGTGAGCTAGGACCTACTTGGAACGACTTTACGTATGAATTTTTTTGTACTTGGTTTAGTTGGGTTGGTATGATACCTTATATTTAAATTCCTTGAACACTGTGGATCCGCCTCATGTGTATGAATGACTGAGGCTTTGTAAATTAAAGGATGTTTGTGTGAATAAAGTTATTTGGTGGGGTCAAAGGAAAAAAAAGGGTCATAGTTTCCAGATAAAAATGCTCCATATGGCTCATCTACTGGTGGAAAACCCAGAGCGGTACCATTGTACATTTCTGTGTGGAAAGCACACCTCCAAGATGGCCCAGAACTTTCGTCTGCCTTAGCCTCAAATCATTCGCAAAGAGTGTGGCATTGATGAGTTATCTATTTGTAGGCAGCTGCCGTGAGGCAGGAGTTGTTTCCTGTCTATGGCTTTAATGTGTGCACTGCTATATGTGGCCTTTCAAGTTCCAAGGAGTGAGTTCAACGATGTTTCATTTATTATAAAACTTGTTTTCAATTCCAATTTCATCAATGCCCAGAGTCATAAAGAAAAGCAACAAAACCAAATTTCTGTTTCTAGTTTCAGTTACCTATGTGGAACTTTTTTTAAAGGACCCTAGTTTTTTTTTTTGTTTTTTTTTTGCGGTACGCGGGCCTCTCACTGTTGTGGCCTCTCCCATTGCAGAGCACAGGCTCCGGATGCACAGGCTCAGCGGCCATGGCTCACGGGCCCAGCTGCTCCACGGCATGTGGGATCTTCCCGGACAGGGTCACGAACCCGTGTCCCCTGCATCGGCAGGCGGACTCTCAACCACTGCGCCACCAGGGAGGCCCAAGAACTCTAGATTTTAATCACGATCAGGAAGACTCCATTTGGTAGTACTTAGAGGATACAGGGGCCATACTTGGGAAATATTCATTAACATTCAGCAATTTAAGAATCCTTAGTGCCTAATTACCAAAGTGAGTTTAATTACCACAGACACCCATTCACTTAATTGGCTGGAAACACAGAAGAAATTAAATGATACCAATGCCAGTTTGCCCCAAAGTCTTCCTTCCTTATTTATTTACCGTATTTATAAGGAAGGTGTTCATGGTGATTGCCGAAGGTTCTGTGCTAAAAACAAGCCCACAAAACCACAACAGCCGCTCAGCATTCTCTGTCCTAATTGGGAACCCAGTTAAAATGAAAAGGCCTTGCATCTTCATATATCACATAAGTTGTAAATACTCTCTTGTTATTTGAGGACAGCAGGATAACTGGTTTCATAACCAATCACCATCAGTCTAATCGACATTTACCATAGGAAAATGTGACGGGCGGTGGAGAACAAAAGGAGAATCAATGAGCCTCTGTAGTATTATTATCATTCACTGCCTAGAAACACTACTGCATCATTGCTCTGGTCCTTCCTCAAGCCAGGGAGTTCTCTGAGCCCCAGTTGTTGCTGATGCTGATTTTGCTGGCCAGAGATGCTGATTACTTTGGCTCTTCCCCTTGGGAGGTCAGCCAGGGGTCACAAGGAGAAGCATGTCCTGTTTACCCAGAGGGGACCTCCTGTTCTGTCCCTTGGCATGACCACTGTCATAGTTACCTACTTGGAAAGCCCTGTGTCCCGCTGGCAAGGAGTACTCTGGTCCGTTTCATCACCTTCTCACATTTTCAGCTCTCGGAGCATCAGTAAAACTTGCCTTTCAGCAACTCTGGTTGCTGAGTGAAGAATGGGGAGTCCACCCTCTGAAAGAGAGGAGAGGAGAGCATCTTAGAAATTGTGATAAAAATGATCTCAGGATCTGAAAAGAATCTTGACAAGGCTTGTTGACAAGGCAATGTGATGTAGCAATGTGATGTAGCCACAGTGAACCCTAGGGTGGAAGCAAAAGCTTCTTTCTTACTACTACCCTTTTTTCTTCCTAAATCTACTTTTTTTTCTTTTTATATTTTCATGTAAGTTGGTTGTCTTTTTGTATTTCTGATTTGTATTTCAGATTTTTGTATTTCATACTTGGGTAAATCTGTTACCCAATTTTATTAATGTCTATCACAGCTTCTAGTAGATGTTCAAGGAATATCAATTGGTTATGATTTACTGCCTAGAGAGTTGATGAATGAAACATGGATTTTTTAAAACAAAGTGCTTTTCTGAGCTTTAACCAAAAGCCACAGGTTGGGCTTCCCTGGTGGCGCAGTGGTTGGGAGTCCACCTGCTGATGCAGGGGACACGGGTTCGTGCCCCGGTCCGGGAAGATCCCACATGCCGCGGAGCGGCTGGGCCCGTGAGCTACAGGTGCTGAGCCTGCGCGTCCGGAGCCTGTGCTCTGCAACGGGAGAGGCCACAACAGCGAGAGGCCCGCGTACCGAAAAAAAAAAAAAAAAAAAAAAAAGCCACAGGTTGTTGAAAAGGTATCAGCCAACTGACTCAATAGAAAATCGGAGGATGCTCTCCTTTCTGCTGTTTAATATGAGAACAGTCTCACAATTTCCATTTCTGAGACTTGACATCTACCAGAGTAACTGCCAGCATCACTGTGGACTCATGTTCATTCTGTCTTCTAGCTGGCAACCCTTTTGATTTACACAGCACTGAAAAGTCAGTGGTGAGGCTTACATTCTTTCTATCCCACTTTCAAACTCTTGGCAGATCTTATTTTCAAAGTGGTCTGGTGGAATGAGGATAGGGCTGCTGAAACCGTCTGATTTTCCAGGATGAGTCTTGTTTAAATCTTAACGACATATTAGTTAACATGATATATGTTGCCAAAGGATGCAGCCAAGTCTTTCTCACAACTGTTCAGGAAAGTAAGATTCTTAACATCTCTAGTCACCTCTGTTTTTAAATAGTGGCCCCACTACAGTAATTTATTTTGGGTTACAGATCCCATGAGTTCACATATACATCTATCTAATTCTGATGTAAGAACAACTTGGGCTAGTGCTTTAGCAGAATTGTTTTTAAAACGAGTAAGGATTTTTTTTTTTTTTTTTTGCCGTACGCGGCCCGCTCACTGTTGTGTCTGTCCTCTTCCGCTGCGTGCGGAGCACAGGCTCCGGACCCGCAGGCTAAGCGGCCATGGCTCACGGGCCCAGCCGCTCTGTGGCATGTGGGATCTTCCCGGACCGGGGCACGAACCCGTGTCCCCTGCATCGGCAGGCGGACTCTCAACCACTGCGCCACCAGGGAAGCCCGAGTAAAGATTTACATAACAATTTTAGATCAAGTGTTACATAATCTAGAGCAAAATCACTTGAACAATACATAATTTAAAAAAAGAAAAGGAAACAAAAAGGTTGATCAAGAAAGCCATGGGCAAATTAGACCCATTAAGGCTATAATTGAAAGGGTTTATTTGTGTAATAGAGCCAATTTCTGTCCTAATGCAAGGCTGCTACATTCAGACATCAAATTTATTCTTACTGATCTTCATCTGCAATTTTAAAAGCAGTTCTTAAAAGGCTGCTTGCACAGCCAAAAAAATAACATCTAAAAAATATACCTTTGAACATCAGCATTGGGCCAAGTTGACTGGTGTCTCAGACTCATCACTTTACTAAGTACCATAGGCAACCATATTTTCTGGAACCCAGAGTAGCAGAGTAGGCAGGTATATTGTGAATTGAGATAGAGGTAGATGGAGAGAGAGAGAGAGAGAGAGAGAGAGAGAGAGTGACTGAGAATGAAAAAACAAAGACCCAAATGGCTGTGTGTCTGCAGCAGGGTAGAACAGTAAGCAAATTCATTAATTACACCTTCCTACTTCAAATGAGCAAGCGAATTATTTGTTTACCTGAGTCAATATTGCCCCCAGGCTATAGACAATAGTAAACACCAACAAAGGCAATTGTGTTTGCCATGTCATGAATATATTTAAATTTCAAAGTTTATATTTCTCCCACCATCGAGTAAAGTTCAGGCAATAAATTTATGTGAAACAACAGTACATAAAGCACAGTCATGGGAACATAACTTCATAAAAGAGGTAAATACTTAAAAAATTTTTTTTGTTCTTCCCACCTATCAAGCAGTTCAGTGAAATGTATGCATCTATTTCAGGTTGTCAGTGTACCTTTATATGTCCTCATCA
>RJWK010039388.1:0-20406 GCA_004363435.1 Platanista minor | reverse complement strand
TTTTTTTTTTTTTTTTTTTTTTTGGCTGCATTGGGTCCTTGTTGCTGTGGGCGGGCTTTCTCCAGTTGCAGTGATTGGGGGCTACTCCTTGTTGTGGTGCGTGGGCTTCTCATTGCAGTGGCCTCCCCCGTTGCAGAGCACGGGCTCTAGGCATGCAGGCTTCAGTAGTTGTGGCTCGCGGGCTCTAGAGCGCAATCCCAGTAGTTGTGGCACACGGCTTAGTTGCTCTGTGACATGTGGGATCTTCCTGGACCCGGGCTCGAACCTGTGTCCCCTGCACTGGCAGGCAGACTCTTAAACCACTGCACCACCAGGGAAGCCCTCTACGTCTGCACCTTTATTCCTGTCCTGCCCCTAGGTTCTTCAGAACCATTTTGTTTTTATATTCCATATATATGTGTTAACACACGGTATTTGTTTTTCTCTTTCTGACTTACTTCACTCTGTATGACAGTCTTTAGGTCCATCCACCTCACTACAAATAACTCCATTTCATTTCTTTTTATGGCTGAGTAATATTCCATTGTATATATGTGCCACATCTTCTTCATCCATTCATCTGTTGATGCACACTTAGGTTGCTTCCATGTCCTGGCTATTGTAAATAGATCTCTGCAGTCATTCTTTATTTCATTTCCCTGTTGTATTTTCATAACACTCCTTGGTCTCTGACATTCTTTTTTAATTTTTATTGGAGTATAGTTGACCTACAATGTTGTGTTAGTTTCAGGTGTACAGCAAAGTGATTCAGTTATACATGTACATATATCCACTCTTTTTTAGATTCTTTTCCCATATAGGCCATTACAGAGTGTTGAGTAGAATTCCCTGTGCTATATAGTAGGTCCTTATTAGTTATCTAGTTTATATATAGTAGTGTGTATATGTCAATCCCCATCTCCCAATTTATCCCTCCCCCTCCTTACCCCCTAAAAAGAATGAAATAATGTCACTTGCAGCAACAGGGATGGACCTAGATATTGTCATACTGAGTGAAGTAAGTCAGAGAAAGATAAATATAGGATATTGCCTATATGTGGAATCTAAAAAAATGGTACAAATGAACTTATTCACAAAACAGAAATAGTCACAGATATAGAAAACAAACCTATGAAACTGTATTTATTCACTAGCACTAGTTTATCCTGAGTCTGCCCCACCAAAACATAGTTACCATGAGATCAGAGTCTTTGTCTGTCTTTGCTCTGTTACTTAAGTCATTTTGGGTGTTCTCAGCTCTAAGGAACAAAATGTCCAAACAAAGTAGG
Organism: Platanista minor; assembly: GCA_004363435.1. Taxonomy (NCBI): domain Eukaryota; kingdom Metazoa; phylum Chordata; class Mammalia; order Artiodactyla; family Platanistidae; genus Platanista; species Platanista minor. The sequence continues at coordinate 19,138 of RJWK010039388.1, read as the reverse complement.
CTCCCCTATTTCAGTGTTATACATATGTATACTGAGGTGCAGAGAGAGAAAATAACTTACCTAAAAATCACACCAGTCATTAGTGGTGCATCTTGGATATGAACCTAGGCCTGCTACTTCAAAACTTGTGTTTTTTTACATTATTACTCCAATACCCTACACTATATTAAATAAGGGAATTTAATAATTAACATATTCAACTGCTTTTAGTAATGCAGTTACTAGAAGGGGAATTCTTCTACACTGTATAAAGTCCTCTTTTGTGTGTAATCTCTGAGTAATTTTTTACTACAGCAAATTCAGGAAGTAAGGAAGTTGCTACTTTTTGGAAACAATTTAGGAGAATGTCCTTGGCTTAATTTTTTGAAACTTAAAAAAATAATTTTATGCTTATAGAAAAGTTACAAAAATAGTTCAGAGGATTACCATGTGCTCTGCTCAGCTTCCCCTAATGTCAGCATACTGCAGGACCATGATACTGATTAAAACTCAAAATTAACATTGGTATAATACTATTAACTAAACTACAGACTTTATCTGGATTTTACCAGTTTGTCCACTAATGTCTTTTTTTTTTTTTTTTTTTTTGCGGTACGCGGGCCTCTCACTGTTGTGGCCTCTCCCGCTGCGGAGCACAGGCTCCGGATGTACAGGCCCAGTGGCCATGGCTCACGGGCCCAGCCGCTCCACGGCATGTGGGATCTTCCCGGACCGGGGCACGAACCCGTGTCCCCTGCATCGGCAGGTGGACTCTCAACCACTGCGCCACCGGGGAAGCCCACTAATGTCTTTTTTTCTGTTCCAGGAACCAACCCCAGATCCCATGTTACATTTACGTGACATGTCTCCTTAGGTCCTCCAAATTGACAGCCCTCACTCTTTTATGAACTCGACAATTTTGAAGAGTATGAGCCAGTTATTATATAGAATGTGTCTCAGTTTGGATTTAGTTCATGCTTTGTCATGGTTAGATTGAGGTTTTGCAGTTTTTGGCAAGAATATCCCAAAAACAGTGCATCAGAGGGAGAATGTGACATTGATATGTCTTATTACTGGTGATGTTAAAACCTTGGCCATTTGGTTAGGGTGGTGTCTTCTGGGTTTCTCCACTGTAAAGTTACCATTTTTCCCTATGAACTTAATAAATGTCTTGGGGAGGTAATGTTAGATCACGCAAATATTCTGCCTCTCCTCCTTTGGCCGACTAATTTTAGCATCCAGTAGTGGATCTGGCCTGCAACAATTTTTTTTCTTACTGGGGTATTCTAGTGGTGAAAGAAAGACATCTTAAAAACCTCACTTAACGGGAAGTCCAGAAACAGGGCAGGTGCAGGGTTCTCAGTGCCTCCACAGAGTCAGCCAGACCAAGGCTCTCCCCTCTGCTGTTCTCAGCAGGTTAGCCTGTGTCCTCAGATTTGGCCTTCAGTGACGACATGCAGTTGAAAAAGACGGGGCCTTTCTCTGCCCCGGTGGGGAATGTTTCTCAGATCTACCCCCTGCTCTCTGAAAACCTCCCCTCAGATCCCATTGACCAGGATCTTGGTTGCCTGCCTGTGACCAAGTTGCAAGGAAAGCAGAGGAAGTGAGTAACTGGCATTTCCAGCCAGTGTTGGTGGTTGGAAGGATGGGTTCTGGCAGAGAAGAGACTTGGGGGGCATGAGTACTGGAAAGATAGCCCCACGTCTGCCACATTGCATCATCCCCAGCACCCAAGGCAGCACCCTACACCTGCAGGTGCTCAGTTAATCTCCGTGGAGCCAATGAATTCTTTGTCTCTTGCCTGGAGACATAATCTGCCATTACCTGGAAGCATTAGAGCTCTGAACTGTGGCCTCAGAGAGAGTGACGTGGGGAGCAGATCAGGGGAAAGGTGAGGTCAGCGTGGCAAGGATGGCGAATGGCAAGGGGGCCCCCGGTGGGAGTCCCCACTCACGACACCGTAGCTTCCTCATGCTTTGGTCTCCAGCAGGGTGATGCACCTCCAGCCCCGCAGTTCCCTCTACCAAAGCCTAGGGAGAACCTACAGAGGCGTTTGTGCAGGAAGGCGGAGAAATCTGTCTGCCAGACCCAACGGCCTCTACTAAGAAGGTTCTCCAAAGGAAGCAGGGAGCCAGAGGGAGGTCCCTGCTCTGTACACAAAGGAGTCTGGCTCTGGGGGCCTCGGACACAGCCTGGTAGCTTGTTTGGTAAATAGTGACATTGTTATAAATATTTAATAAGTCAAGGGACTGCAACACATGAAAAATTGATGAGATCCCTGTGTGGGAAATGCAGGCTTTCTCTCCACGTCTGCTCTGCGGGAGACAGTTAGAGGCTGACGTCTGTTCGTGCTGACACCTGTGTTTGTGGTGGGGCTGATGAATGGCCAGAGGAATATTCTCCATGCTTAGGAAGCATCAATCCATCAAGCTGGAGTTTAGGCTGAGGGAAGAATTCACAGCCATCAATATTCTCTTGTTTATTAAGCAGCGCGGGTTGTGTGAGACAGCAAGCCTCGTGTCAGTCCTGGGAGCAGCGCCTCCAGAAAGGGCACAGTGGCTCCTTGATGAATGACTTTAATAAGAAGCAGCTTAGAAATACCTTCAGGTAAGAAACTAATAACAATAATTAGATGTTCCTTAATCATTTATTTATTTTATAATTTATGCCCCGCCTGCTTCTGGAAAAAGAATGGAAGTGGCTTGCAATTAAAACACATCTACCCAGGGTGGTTCAAATGAAGATAAACATGAGATCAGAAATCGCACTGAGGGAGTGAATTTTTCTTAATCAACTTTCCTGCTACCCACTGAGAATACTGTATTCCCTCTCCTCACCAGTCACTTTTGGTTCCTCGGCGCCACGGGATGTGGCAGATGTAAAGCAGCGGCTGCAGGTGTCGCAGGACAGGTGGATGAGGTGGGAGCAGGATGTGTGGCCTGTGGTCTCAGCGTCTCAGCCCTGGGCTTCCAGCCACATTTGGATTTCGTATGTCGTCGCTCCAAACAACTGTGTGTGTCTGCAGCAGGGTGGCATGAAAAATTAATGCCCCTGTGTCAGAGCTTGTCAGAGTGACAGTGCAGAAAGAGAATAACAGGGGCGACACGCGTGGTGCTTTCTACTTGTGTTCCCTGACTGCCGTCTCCCAAGCCTGCGTGTCTGGGCTAATGGGGCTTCAGCAGTCAGACCCTCCCTTCAGGCTGAGGGCAGAGAGCCTGCCTCTGTGCAGTAGCTCAGACCGTGTGTCTGGAGTGTGCTGACGCTCCTCCCCACCCCAGTGGGAGCAGCAGAAGGGGCTGTGGTCAGAGCTGGGTGACCAGTTGACCAGTCTTGGCTGAACCATCCTGGGCTTAGAGAATGGGGAGGAAGGCAACCCCCAGAGGGTTGTCAGAGAGCAGGCTGGGGCAGAGACGTTCCAGAGATGCTGCAGTGTGGGAGAACCTGGGGAACAGGCGGGCGAGGGGGCAAGGAAAGGAAGAGGGCAAGGCTTAAGGTTCTGTTGCTGTAGAACCTCCACAAGCGGTGGAGTGGGAGTTTCCTCGCACATTTAAATACTCAGCAAAGGTTTGTTCACTCTGAATCTCAAGTTGGCTTCTTTCTGACCTGTGGTCATAGGGGTGGGAGTAGCCACCTTGTTCCTGCAGCAGGGCTGGTCTAATGTAGCAGTTTAATATCATGGATTCTGGAGCCAGACCACCTGGGTTCACATCTCAGCTTTTCTACTTCCTAACTTTCTGGCCTTAGACAAATTGTTTAACATTTTTATGCCTCATTGTCACATATGTAAAGTACTTAGAGAAATGTCTAGTGCTTGGTGTTAATTGGATTAATGATCGGATTTCCCTGATCTTCATCCAGGGGGATGGATGAGGAAAGGCCCTAGAGCTCAGTGACCTAGGCTTGGGCCATGTTGAAAGGTCGTGTGGCTGGAGCTTTGGGGAGGGAGTTAGGAGCTTGTTGACCTGCTGAATGGCCGTGGGAAAATATACATCCTCTTCTGACTGCCTGAGCCACTGAAAAAGAAAAAATCCCCCTTGCTTCCCTTATCCCCCTAGGATGAGCCTAAATGTGATGTTAGGTTTATAAGATGAACCACCCTCATCCAAGCCAGGGCTGAGCAAGGCACTCTCTCTTTTTTTTTTTTGGGGTGGGGGGGAGGGTATACCATAATTTTTATTTTTTTTAAACATCTTTATTGGAGTATAATTGCTTTACAATGTTGTGTTAGTTTCTGCTGTATAACAAAGTAAACCAGCTATATGTATACATATATCCCCATATCCCCTCCCTCTTGTGTCTCCCTCCCACCCTCCCTATCTCACCCCTCTAGGTGGTCACAAAGCACCGAGCTGATCTCCTTGTGCTATGCGGCTGCTTCCCACTAGCTATCTATTTTACATTTGGTAGTGTATATATGTCCATGCCACTCTCTCACTTCGTCCCAGCTTACCCTTCCCCCTCCCTGTGCCCTCAAGTCCATTCTCTATGTCTGCGTCTTTATTCCTGTCCTGCCCCTAGGTACATCAGAACCTTTAAAAAAAATTCGTTTTTTTAGATTCCATATATATGTGTTAGCATACGGTATTTGTTTTTCTCTTTCTGACTTACTTCACTCTCTATGACAGACTCTAGGTCCATCCACCTTACCACAAATAACTCAATTTCGTTTCTTTTTATGGCTGAGTAATATTCCATTGTATATATGAAAGCTTAAGAAATAAAAAGGAAGAAAGCTTTCCTGCTCTTTGTGGAAATTTAGGATTATTCCTAAATGTTAAGGCAGTGGATCTCTTCCCTCATTGCACATAAGAATCCCCCGGGGAGTTTTTTGTTTTTTTTTTTTTTTTTGCTGTACGCGGGCCTCTCACTGTTGTGGCCTCTCCCGGTGTGGAGCACAGGCTCCGGACATGCAGGCTTAGTGGCCATGGCCCACGGGCCCAGCCGCTCCACAGCATTTGGGATCCTCCCGGACTGGGGCACGAACCCGCGTCCCCTACATCGGCAGGCGGACTCAACCACTGCACCACCAGGGAAGTCCCCCTGGGGAGTTTTAAAATTTGTCTGAAGTCTAGAACCCTCACCTAAGATTCTGATCTGATGGGTCTAAGGTGAGGCCTGGATGACGGTATTTTTGTGGTTCCCAGATGCAGTACATTCCTTGTTAACCAGGGGAGGATATGATGAAGGAGTCAGGAGCATCTGCAGGAGGGATGATGACAGATCGGGAAGCTGCGTGCACCTCGGGTATAAAGGCTACAACATGATTTTGCATGGGACACTGATGATAAATATGGCAAAAATTGTGAAGTTGGCTCTAAAATGGCTGGCGTTCAGAAATACTCTGGGGTAGATCATTCACTATGTTTTGGGGCTGTGGTGGTGGGGGGGCACCATCTGGTTTCCTGCTCTGGTCCATGAACTTCTGTTGACACTTAAGCAAGTGCTAAGAGGCGTTGAGAAGTGAATTTATTTCTCTGGGTTGATGATCTTGTTCTCTGCAGTAGACACTGATAACTGTCCTGCATTATCGCGTCTTCTCTATGCTGCCAGAGGCTGCATTTCCCAGCCTCCTAAGGGTAGATATGGCCATGTGGCTAACTTCTGTCTGGGAGAGTGTAAGAGGAAGTGGTATGTACAATGTCCAGATCATATCTTTTAAAAGGAAGCAGGTTTCCCTCCACTTCCTGTCTTTCCCCCTTCTTGCTGGACAGAAAATGATAACAACTGGAGCAGAAATGGAAGCCACGAGTCAGGAGGGCAGTGCAATCCGGCAGCTCTGGACTATTGTGTGAGAGAAAATCAAAGCCTATTATTTCATTTAAGGTATCACATTGTTAGGTCTTTGTTTCGACAGCATAGCCTGTACCCTAACTAATATATGCTTCCTTTGGCACTAACTTTGGCACACTCAGAATTCTAGGATGAGAGGAATGACTATATAAATGCATAAATGAAATAAGGGAAGAAAGGTTTTCACAGCCTGAAGATGGTCATACGCCATAAACAGAGGGGTATGTTTATCTCAACTTTCTGCAAATGAGGTCAATTAGATAAACAGACATTCTCATGTAGAATTTCCTTCTCCTTTGGTCTCACAATTCATCAACGTGAGGAATTATTAATGAAGCTCCCTCAGCTACTGACATTGAACTATCTTCACCTCGTTTCCGAGAAAACTCTATAAACACATGGAGAAATTCATCAGAGTGAGTCTCTGAGGACCCAAAACAAGTGACATGTTGCAAAGCCATATTACTGCAGTGAGACTTGGGAGGTTATGGCAATGATACAAGTAAAAGCAGGATACTATGAAAAAGTATTAGAGAAGCAAAAGGAATTTTTGGAGCTACAAAGCATGATTGAAAAAAATGGAATAGCACAATCAAATAAGTTAAGTAAAAGGCTTTATTAAGAAACTGTTCTAGAACTTGGTTAAAAAAGATAAAGAAACAAAAATCCTGAACGACAAAATACAATGTCAAACTAGATCAAATGATTCGATATTTATTTAAAAGAGATTCCAGAAGTACAAAGTGAAGTAGATGGAGGAGAAGAAATAATTGAAGAAAAGAAGAAAATTTACTTGACCTGAATATTTAAATCTTTATGTCAAAAGGGTTTCCTGATTTATCCTCAGGATTAACTGGAAAAAAGAGCCTGCACATGGATATATTTTGTGGATTTTTATAAATTCTAGGTATAAAAAAATATTAAGGTCAGTTAAGTAGGGTAAAATGTGATGATTAAAAAGGACGGGAGGGGGCTTCCCTGGTGGCGCCGTGGTTGAGAGTCCGCCTGCCAATGCAGGGGACACGGGTTCGTGCCCCGGTCCGGGAAGATCCCACATGCCGTGGAGCGGCTGGGCCCGTGAGCCGTGGCCGCTGAGCCTGCGCGTCCGGAGCCTGTGCTCCGCAACGGGAGAGGCCACAACCGTGAGAGGCCCACGTACCGCAAAAAAAAAAAAAAAAAAAAAAAAAAAAAAAAAAAAAAAAAAAAAATCTAAAAAGGACGGGAGGGCTTCCCTGGTGGCACAGTGGTTAAGAATCCACCTGCCAATGCAGGGGACACGGTTTAGAGCCCTGGTCTGGGAGGATCCCACATGCCACAGAGCAACTAAGCCCGTGGGCCACAACTGCTGAAGCCTGCACTCTAGAGCCCATGCTCCGCGACAAAGAAAAGCCACTGCAGTGAGGGGCCCACGCGCCACAGAGAGGAGTGGCCTCTGCTCACTGCAACTAAAAAAGAAAACCCGCACACAGCAATGAGGACCCAACACAGTCCAAAATACAATAAATTAAAAAAAAAAAAAAAAAAAAAGGACAGGAAAAAAAAGATGCATCAGATTGTTCCCCTGCAACAGTGAGTATTAGAAGGCAATGGCAAAAATGTTTACAGAGTTTTGAGAAAAGGTGATTGTGACCCCATAATTTTATACCTTTTCAAACTATTGTTTTTGCATAAGAATAAAAGACAAATATTTTTAGGTGTTCAAAAACTCAGAAAAGATACCATCCACATATAACCATAAGAAATTTACTGGAAGCAGCTCTCCAGCAAAATGGAAAAATTCAAAATAAGGAACTGAACAAAAGGAGGACTTGGTATTCAAAAAACAGTGGTTCCAACTATATACATAGTAACATTAAATGTGAATGAATTAAACAGTCTAATCAAAAGGCAGAGATTGTCAGACTGGATTTAAAAACAAGATCTAACTATTTGCTATTTACAGAAGATACACTTTAGACTCAAAGATAGAAGTAGTTTGGAAGTAAAAAGATGTAAAAGAAATAGCATGCAACTAACAACCATAAGAAAGCTGAATGGTTATACTAATACCAGACAAAATAGACTTTCAAACAAAAAACAGATAAGAGAGGGGCATTTTATAATGATAAAAGGATTGATGCATTAAGAAGATATGACAATTATATATATTCACCTAACAACAGTGCCCCCAAATACATAAAAGAGAAATGGACAAAATTGAGGGAAAAATAGATAATTCAACAGTAATAGTTGGAGACTTTAAATAGCCCATTTTCAATGATGGATAGAACTAAGATCAACAAGGAGACTTCAACACTATAAATGAATTAGACTTAACAAACACCTATAGAACACTTTACCCAGCACCAGCAGAATACTCATTCTTCTCAAGTTCACACATGGGACATTCTCCAAGATAGGTCATATGATATGTCACAGAACAAGCCACAATAAATTTAATAGGATTGAAATCATACCAAGAATGTTCTCTGACTACAGTGGAGTAAAAACAACAGAAAGAAATTTGGAGAATTCACAAATCTGTGGAAATTAAATAACACACTCCTAAACAGCCAATGGGTAAAAGAAAAAAATCACAGGGAGTTAGAAAATACTTCGAAATGAATTAAAAGGGAGATACAACATATCAAAACTTATGGGAAGCAGCTAAAACGGTGAAAACTATATAGCTGTAAACACATACATTAAAAAAAAAAGAGAGAAATAAATCAATAACATGCCTTTCCACACTAAGAAATGGGAAAAAGATGGAACTTCCCTGGTGGTCCTGTGGTTAAGGCGTGAGTTTGATCCCTGGTCAGGGAGCTAAAATCCCACATGCTGCGCAGCCAAAAAACAACAACAACAACAACAACAACAAAAAACGAAATGGGAAAAAGAACAAACTAAACCCAAAGCAAGCAGAAGGAAACAATAAAGTTTGGAGTAGAAATTAATAAAATAGAGCATAGAAAAATAGGGAAAAATCAACAAAACAAAAAGTTGGTGCTTTGAATAGGTCAATAAAATTGGCAAATCTTTAGTTAAGAAAAGATCAAGAAAAAAGGCGACTCAAATTACTAAAATCAAGAATGAAAAAGAGGACATTCGTGATTTATACTAAGAAATATGTATTTGGTCATCATCAGGTTCCTGGCACAGAGTTCCTAAAACCCTTGGAATTTCCCAAGTGATAAAGATGAAAGGAGTGTCTTTTCTTAGTCCTAACACTCCCCTTTCGATCACACCTGAGTTTATGTTGATGAGGTGACTTTGGGAAAGCTCTTAAGGGTTGGGGGAGGGGGGAATTGGTTGCCAGGGGAACCAACCACCTGATTAGAGGGTTGAAACTTTCAGTCCCGCCCCCAACTTCCAGGGAGGAGGGGGGACAGGCTGGAGGTTGAGTTAATCACCAATGGCCAATGATTTAATCAATCATGCCTGCATAAACATCCTTAAAGTACAGAGTTTGGAGAGCTTTCCAGTTGGTGAACACAGGTTCTGGGAGGTTGGCTTGCTTGGAGAGGACATGGAAGCTCCTTGCCCATTCCCACATAGCTTGCCCTATGCATCTCTTCCATATGGCTGTCCTGAGTTGTATCCTTTAATAATAAATTGGTAATCTAGTAAACCTGAGTTCTTGAGCCATTCTAGCAAATTATCAGACCAGAAGAGGAGGTCATGGGAACCTATGATTTATAGCCAGTCGGCCAGAAGCACAAGTAACAACCTGGACTTGGCAGTTGGTGTCTGAAGTGGGGCTGTGTGTGCAGTCTTGTTGGACTGAGTCCTTTGCCTGTGGGGTCTGTGCTAACTCCAGTAGACAGTGTCAGAGCTATTGAACTGTGGGGCATCTAGTTGGTGTCTGCAGAAAATTGGAGAATTGCTTGGTGTGGAGAAAACCCTCTCACATTTGGGTGTCAGCCATGAAATACTGAGACTAGTAGTAGAGATCTGAGAGAAGAAGCAGTTTTTTTTTTTTTTCTCCTTACAACATAACTATTGACCTTACAGAAATAAAAAGGATTATAAGAGAATACTATGAACACTGTAGCCAACAAATTAGATGACTTAGACAAAATGGACAAATTCTTAGGAAGATGTAAACTACCAAAACTGACTCAGGAAGTAGTAGAACATCTGAATAGACTTTTAACAAGTAAAGAGATTGAGTTAGTAAAACGAAACAAAATTACCCACCAAGAAAAGCCTAGGCCCAGAAGTTTTCATTGGGAATTCTACCAAATATTTAAAGAAGAATTGATACTAAACTCTTCCAAAAAACTGAAGAAAAGGGAACACTTTGCAACTCATTCTATGAGACTAGTATTACCCTGATACCCAAAAAGGAAAGTAAAGACCAATATCTCATGAATATGAATGCAAAAATCCTCAACAAAAACTAGGCCAAGTCTAGCAATATATAAAAAGGATTACACACAATGACCAAATGGGATTTATCCCAGCAATGCAAGGTTGGTTTAACATCCCAAAGTCAATTAATTTAATAGACAATATGAATAGAATAAAGGACAAAAGCCACATGATCATCTCAATAGCTGAAGAAAGGAATTTGACACTATTCAACACCCCTTCATTATAAAAAAATACTCAACAACCTAGGAATGGAAGCAAACTTCCTCAACCTGATATAGAGCATCTATGAAAAACCCACAGCTAACATCATACTTAGTGGTAAAAGACTGAGTATTTCTCCCTAAGATCAGGAACAAGAAGGATGTCTGTTCTCACCACTCCTATTCAACATCATACTGGAGGTTCTAGTCAGGGCAGTTAGGCTAGAAAAGCAATACAATCATCCAGCTTGGAAAGAAAGTACTCAGATTATCTCTATTTGCAGATGACACGGTCTTGTATGTAGAAAATTCTAAAGGAATCCACTAAAAAACAATTAGAACTAATAAGCTGAGTAAGCGTGCAGGATGCGAGATCAATCCACAGAAATTAATTCTTGTTCTATACACTAGTAATGAGCAGTCTGGAAGTGAAATTAAGAAAACAGTTGCATTTACAATAGCATCAAAAAAATAAAACACTCAGGAATAAACTTAACAAAGGAGATGCAAGGCTTGTACACTAAAACTACAAAACATTATTGAAAGAAATTAAAGAAGATTTAAATAAATAGAAAGACATCCCATACTCATGGATTGGAAGACAATATTGTCAAGATGGCAATACTTCCCAAATTGACCTACAGATTCAATGAAATCCCTATCAAAACCACAGCTGGCTTTGTTGCAGAAATTGACAAGCTGATGCTAAAATTCATATGGAAATTTAAGGGACCCAGAATAGCCAAAAATAAATCTTGAAAAAGAAAAAGTTGGAAGATTCTTACTTCCTGATTTCAAAACTTACTATTAGAAAGATGTAGTAGTCAAGAGAGTGTGGTACTGCAATAAAGATAGACATAAAGGTCAACAGAATAGAATTGAAAATCCAGAAATAGACCCTCATATTTACAGTCAATTGATTTTTAACAAGGGTGTCAAGACAACCCAATGAGAGAAAGAATAGTCTTCTCAACAAATAGTGATGGGACAGCTGGATATTACATGCAAAAGAATGAAGTTGAACTTCTATCTCACACCATATACAAAAATTGATTCAAAATGGATCAAAGACTAAAATTAAATGATAAAACTATTAAATTCTTGAAGAAAATGTTGATGTAAATCTTTGTGACCTTGACATCAAAAGCACAAACAGAAGGGAAAAAAAAAGATAATTGACATCACCAGAATTAAGAACTTTTGTGCTTTGAAGGACACGATCAAAAAATGAAAAGACAACCTATAGAATGGGAGATAATTTTTGCAAATCATATTTCCGATAAGAAATTTGTACTATATATATAAAGAACTCTTAAAACTCAACAATACAAAGACAACCCAATTTAAAAGTGTGCAGATAATTTACATATTTATTTATTTATTGACCACACCATGTGGCATGCGGGATCTTAGTTCCCTGACCAGGGATCGAACCCATGCTCCCTGCAGTGGAAGCACGGAGTCTTAACCACTGGACCACCAGGGAAGTCCTGGGCAAAGAATTTAAATAGTTCTCCAAAGAAGATACACATGTGACCAATAAATATATGAAAAGATGTCAATATCATTAGCTGCCAAAGAAATGCAAATCCAGCCCACAATGATATTTTACTTCATAATCCCTACAAGGGTTAAAATAAAAAAGACAGGTAATAACAGTGTTGGAGAGGACGTGCAGAAATTGGAACCCTCATACACTGTTGGTAGGAATGTAAAACAGTGCAGCCACTTTGGGGAACAGCTTGGAAGTTTCTCAGTAAGTTTAATATTGAATTAACTTACAACTCGGCAATTCCACTCCCAGGTATACATCCAGAATAATCAAAAACGGGTCTTCAAACAAAAAGTTGTATAGGAATACTCATCGCAACATTATTCATAATAGCAAAAATAAATGGAAACAATTCAAATGTCCATCTACCAATGAATGAATAAAAACATGGTATATTCATACAATGAAATAAGATTCAGGATACATGCTACAACATGAATGAACTGTGAAAACATGGTAAGTGGAAGAAGCTAGTCATAAAAGACCACATAATGTATCATTCCATGTATATGAAATGTCCAGAACAGTCAAATCCATAGAGACAGAAAATAGATTAGTAATTGCCTAGGGCTGGGGATAAGAGTGGAGTGAAGGAGGGGTGAGAGGAGTGGGGCATGTTGGGGTGAAATAGGGAGCACTTCCAATGGGTACAGTGTTCCCTGTTAGGGTGCTGAATATATTCTAAAATAGACTGTGGTGATGGTTGGCCAATTCTGTGAACATACTATTGACAAAATCTATTGTACACTTTAAATAGGTGAATTATATGATATGTTAATTATATCTCAATAAAGCTGTTATTGCAAATAAGAACAATGAAACCTGGGACTTCCCTGGTGGCACAGTGGTTGAGAATCTGCCTGCCAATGCATGGGAAACAGGTTTGATCCCTGGTCTGGGAAGATCCCACATGCTGCAGAGCAACTAAGTACATGTGCCACAACTACTGAGCCTGCATGCCACAACTACTGAGACCACATGCCACAACTACTGAAGCCTGTCCGCCTAGAGCCCATGCTCCACAACAAGAGAAGCCACCGCAATGAGAAGCCCATGCACTGCAACGAAGAGTAGCTCCCACTTGCCGCAACTAGAGAAAGCCCGTGCACAGCAATGAAGACCCAACCCAGCCAAAAATAAATAAATAAATAAATAAATAAATAAAGCGCCGTGAAAGTTGAAGTTGTGTACGTAATTGTTGTATGGTTGTTAAGCCTATTATAATTGATTTAAAAATGTTTTATTGTGAAAAAATAGTTTCTTTGTACAACAGCCATCAACGTTTTGCAAATCTTATTTCATGGCTTTTTTATTTTTTGGGGGGGTTCTCTTATTATTTTTTTTTTTGTACATCTTTATTGGAGTACAATTGCTTTACACTGTTGTGTTAGTTTCTGCTGTTCAACAAAATGAATCAGCTATATGCATACATATATCCCCATATCCCCTCCCTCTTGAGCCTCCCTTCCACCCTCCCTATCCCACTCCTCTAGGTGGTCACAAAGCAGATCTCCCTGTGCCATACAGCAGCTTCCTGCTAACTATTTTACATTTGGTAGTGTATACATGTCAGTGCTACTCTCTCACTACATCCCAGCCTCCCCTTCATCCCTTGTGTCCTCAAGTCCGTTCTCAACGTCTGCATCTTTATTCCTACCCTACCACTAGGTTCATCAGTACCATTTTTCTAGATTCCATATATATGCGCTAGCATACGGTATTTGTTTTTCTCTTTCTGACTTACTTCACTCTGTATGACAGACTCTAGGTCCATCCTCCTCACTACAAATAACTCAATTTCAGTCTTTTTTTTTTTTTTTTCTTTTGCGGTACGCGGACCTCTCACTGTTGTGGCCTCTTCCATTGTGGAGCACAGGCTCCGGACGCGCAGGCTCAGCGGCCATGGCCCAAGGGCCCAGCCGCTCCAAGGCATGTAGGATCCTCCTGGGCCGGGGTACGAACCCATGTCCCCTGCATCGGCAGGCAGACTCTCAACCACTGTGCCACCAGGGAAGCCCCCAATTTCATTCCTTTTTATGGCTGAGTATTATTCCATTGTATATATGTGCCACATTTTCTTTATCCATTCATCTATCAATGGACATTTAGGTTGTTTCTATGTCCTGGCTGTTGTAAATAGTGCTGCAACAAACATTATGGTACATGTATCTTTTTGAATTATGGTTTTCTCAGGGTATATGCCCAGTAGTGGGATTGCTGGGTCATATGGTAGTTCTATTTTTAGTTTTTTAAGGAACCTCGGTACTGTTCTCCACAGTAGCTATATCAATTTACATTCCCACCAACAGTGCAGGAGGCTTCCCTTTTCTCCACACCTTCTCCAGCATTTATTGTTTTCAGATTTTTTGATGTTGACCATTCTGACTGGTGTGAGGTGATACCTCATTGTGGTTTTTATTTGCATTTCTCTAACGATTAGTGACGTTGAACAGCTTTTCATGTGCCTCTGGGCCATCGTATGTCTTCTTTGGAGAAATGTCTGTTTAGGTTTTCCACCCATTTTTGTATTGGGTTGTTTGTTTTTTTGAGATTGAGCTGCTTGTATATTTTGGAGATTAATCATTTGTCAGTTGCTTTGTTTGCAAATATTTTCTCCCATTCTGAGGGTTGTCTTTTCATCTTGTTTATGGTTTCCTTTGCTGTGCAAAAGCTTTTAAGTTTCATTACGTCCCATTTGTTTATTTTTGATTTTATTTCCATTACTCTAGGAGGTGGGTCAAAAAGGATCTTGCTGTGATTTATGTCATAGAGTGTCCTGCCTATGTTTTCCTCTAAGAGTTTTATAGTGTCTGGCCTTACATTTAAGTCTTTAATCCGTTTTGATTTTATTTTTGTGTATGGTGTTAGGGAGTGTTCTAATTTCACTCATTTACATGTAGCTGTCCAGTTTTCCCAGCACCACTTATTGAAGAGGCTGTCTTTTCTCCATTGTATATCCTTGCCTCCTTTGTCAAAGATAAGGTGACCATATGCGCATGGGTTTATTTCTGGGCTTTCTATCCTGTTGCATTAATCTATATTTCTGTTTTTGTGTCAGTACCATATGGTCTTGACTACTGTAGCTTTGTAATACAGTCTAAAGTCAGGGAGCCTGGTTCCCCCAACTCCATTATTCTTCCTCAAGATTGCTTTGGCTATTCGGGGTCTTTTGTGTTTCCATACAAATTATAAAATGTTTTTGTTCTAATTCTGTGAAGAGTGCCATTGGCAATTTGATAGGGATTGCATTAAATCTGTAGATTGCTTTGGGTAGTATAGTCACTTTCGCAATGTTGATTCTTTCAGTCCAAGAACATGGTATATCTCTCATTTGTTTGTGTCATCTTTGATTTCCTTCATCAGTGTCTTATAGTTTTCTGCATACAGGACTTTGGCCTCCTTAGGTAGGTGTATTCCTAGGTATTTTATTCTTTTTGTTGCAGTGGTAAATGGGAGTGTTTCCTTAATTTCTCATTCTGATTTTTCATTGTTAGTATATGGGAAAGCAAGAGATATCTGTGCATTCATTTTGTATCCTGCTACTTTACCAAATTCATTGATTAGCTCTAGTAGTTTTCTGGTGGCATCTTTAGGATTCTCTATGTATAGCATCATGTCATTTGCAAACAGCGACAGTTTTACTTCTTCTTTTCCAATTTGCATTCCTTTTATTTCTTTTTCTTCTCTGATTGCCATGGCTAAAACTTCCAAAACAATGTTGAATAATAGTGGTGAGAGTGGGCAACCTTGTCTTGTTCCTGATCTTAGAGGAAATGTTTTCAGTTTTTCACCATTGAGAATGATGTTGGCTGTGGGTGTCATATATGGCCTTTATTATGTTGAGGTAGGTTCCCTCTATGCCCACTTTCTGGAGAGCTTTTATCATAAATGGGTGTTGAATTTTGTTGAAAGCTTTTTCTGCATCTATTGAGATTACCATATGGTTTTTATCCTTCAGTTTGTTAATATGGTGAGTCACATTTATTGATTTGCATATATTGAAGAATCCTTGCATTCCTGGGGTAACGCCCATTTGATCATGGTGTATGATCCTTTTAATGTGCTTTTGGATTCTGTTTGCTAGTATTTTGTTGAGGATTTTTGCATCTATCTTCATTAGTGATATTGGCCTGTAATTTTCTTTTTTTGTGACATCTTTGTCTGGTTTTCGTATCAGGGTGATGGTGGCTTCATAGAAAGAGTTTGGGAGTGTTCCTCCCTCTGCTATATTTTGGAAGAGTTTGAGAAAGATACGTGTTAGCTCTTCTCTAAATGATTGATAGAATTTGCCTGTGAAGCCATCTGGTCCTAAGCTTTTGTTTGTTGGAAGATTTTTAATCACAGTCTCAATAACAGTGCTTGTGATTGGTCTGTTCATATTTTCTATTTCTTCCTGGTTCCGTCTCAGAAGGTTGTGCATTTCTAAGAATTTGTCCATTTCTTCCAGGTTGTCCATTTTATTGGCATATATTTGCTTGTAGTAGTCTCTCATGATCCTTTGTATTTCTGCAGTGTCAGTTGTTACTTCTCCTTTTTTGTTTCTAGTTCTGTTGATTTGAGTCTTCTCCCTTTTTTTCTTGATGAGTATGGCTAGTGGTTTATCAATTTTGTTCATCTTCTCGAAGAACCAGATTTTAGTTTTATTGATCTTTGTTATTGTTTCCTTCATTTCTTTTTCATTTATTTCTGATCTGATCTTTATGATTTCTTTCCTGCTGCTAACTTTGGGTTTTTTAATTTTTTTTGCGATACGCGGGCCTCTCACTGTTGTGGCCTCTCCCGTTGTGGAGCACAGGCTCCGGACTTGCAGGCTCAGTGGCCATGGCTCACGGGCCTAGCTGCTCCGCAGCATGTGGGATCTTCCCGGACCGGGACACGAACCCATGTCCGCTGCATCGGCAGGCGGACTCTCAACCACTGCACCACCAGGGAAGCCCAACTTTGGAGGATTTTGTTCTTCTTTCTCTGATTGCTTTAGGTGTAAGGTTAGGTTGTTTATTTGAGATGTTTCTTGTTTCTTGAGGTAGGATTGTCTTGCTATAAACTTCCCTCTTAGAACTGCTTTTACTGCATCCCATAGGTTTTGGGTTATCATGTTTTTGTTGTCATTTGTTTCTAGGTATTTTTTGATTTCCTCTTTGATTTCTCCAGTGATCTCTTGGTTATTTAGTAGTGTATTGTTTAGTCTCCATGTGTTTGTAGTTTTTACAGTTTTTTTTCCTGTAATTGATATCTAGTCTCATAGTGTTGTGGTTGGAAAAGATGCTTGATATGATTTCAGCTTTCTTAAATTTACCTAGGCTTAATATGTGACCCAAGATGTGATCTATCCTAGAGAATGTTCCGTGTGCACTTGAGAAGAAAGTGTATTCTGCTGTTTTTGGTTGGAATGTCTTATAAATATCAATTAAGTCCATCAGGTCTAATATGTCATTTAAAACTTGTGTTTCTTATTTATTTTCTGTTTGGATGATCTGTCCATTGGTGAAAGTGGGGTGTTAAAGTCCCCTACTATTATTGTGTTACTGTCGATTTCCTCTTTTATGGCTGTTAGCATTTGCCTTATGTATTGTTGTGCTCCTCTGTTGGGTACATAAATATTTACAATTGTTATATCTTCTAGGATTGATCCTTTGATCATTATGTAGTGTCCTTCCTTGTCTCTTGTAATAGTCTTTATTTTAAAGTCTATTTTGTCTGATATCAGTATTGCTACTCCCGCTTTCTTTTGATTTCCACTTGCATGGAATATCTTTTTACATCCCCTCACTTTCAGTCTGTATGTGTCCCTAGGTCTGAAGTGGGTATCTTGGAGACAGTATGTATACGGGTCTTGTTTTTGTATCCATTCAGCCAGTCTGTGTCTTTTGGTTGGAGCGTTTAATCCATTCACATTTAAGATAATTACTGATATGTATATTCCTAATACCATTTTCTTAGTTACTTTGAGTTTGTTTTTTTAATAAATAAATAAATAGATAGATAAATAAATTTATTTATTTATCTATCTATTTATTTATTTATTTATGGCTGTATTGGGTCTTCGTTGCTGGTCGTGGGCTTTCTCTGGTTGTGGTGAGTGGGGGCTACTCTTCATTGCAGTGCATGGGCTTCTCATTGTGGTGGCTTCTCTTGTTGTGGAGCACCAGCTCTAGGCACGTGGACTTCAGTAGTTGTGGCGCGTGGGCCCAGTAGTTGTGGCTTGCAGGCTCTAGAGCACAGGCTCAGTGGTTGTGACACACAGGCTTAGTTGCTCCGCAGCATGTGGGATCTTCCCGGACCAGGGTTCGAACACCTGTCCCCTGCATTGGCAGGCGGATTCTTAACCATTGTGCCATCAGGGAAGTCCTTTGTGTTTGTTTTTGTAGGCCATTTTCTTCTCTTGTGTTGCCCACTTAGAGAAGTTCCTTTAGCATTTGTTGTAGAGCTGGTCTTGTGGTGCTGAATTCTCTTAGCTTTTGCTTGTCTGTAAAGCTTTTGAATTCTCCATCAAATCTGAATGAGGTCCTTGCTGGGTAGAGTAATCTGGGTTGTAGGTTCTTCCCTTTCATCACTTTAAATATATCATGCCACTCCCTTCTAGCCTGCATAGTTTCTGCTGAAAAATCAGCTGATAACCTTATGGGGATTCCCTTGTATATTATTTGTTGTTTTCCCTTGCTGCTTTTAATATTTTTTCTTTGTATTTAATTTTTGATTGTTTGATTAATATGTGTCTCATTGTGTTTCTTCTTGGGTTTATCCTGTATTGTACTCTGTGCTTCCTGGACTTGATTGACTATTTCCTTTCCCATGTTTGGGAAGTTTTCAACTATAATCTCTTCAAATATTTTCTCAGGCCCTTTCTTTTTCTCTTTTTTTTCTGGGACCCCTATAATTTGAATGTTGGTGTGTTTAATGTTGTTCCAGAGGTCCCTGAGACTGTCCTCAATTCTTTTTTTTTTTGCGGTACGCAGGCCTCTCACTGCTGTGGCCTCTCCCGCTGTGGAGCACAGGCTCCGGATGCACAGGCTCAGCAGCCATGGCTCACGGGCCTAGCTGCTCCATGGCATGTGGGATCTTCCCGGGCTGGGGCATGAACCTGTGTCCCCTGCATCGGCAGGCGGACTCTCAACCACTGCGTCACGAGGGAAGCCCTGCCCTCAATTCTTTTCATTCTTTTTTCTTTATTCTGCTCCATGGAAGTTATTTCCACCATTCTATCTTCCAGCTCACTTATCAATTCTTCTGCCTCAGTTATTCTGCTATTGATTCCTTCTAG
>RJWK010039387.1:0-20409 GCA_004363435.1 Platanista minor | reverse complement strand
CCTAGCTCATACATTTATTGAGAGAATTAATGGCTCACATACATACCTGTTTATATAATTATAATCTTAGAAGACTACCAGGGGAAGAGTAAGTACTGACTAAATCTCAGTTATTATTAGCTACTATAAATACCATTATAATAAAGTTATATAAATAACATACTATAAATATTTTACTACCACTAAAATTAATTTAGAAAGCTAAAATAATTTTTAAAAGACAACATTATATTGTACAAGAATAGACATATAAAACAGTGGAACAGACTAAGAGTCATGGAACAGACCCATGTATAAATAAACTTATTATATTAAAAAAGGTAACAATGTGAATCAGCAGACTATTCATTGAATTGTGTTGGGAGAATTAGTTAGTCCTTAAAAAATAAATTTTACCACAACATATCTATTACAATGGCTAAAATCCAGAACACTGACAACACTAAATGCTGGCAAGGATGTGGAACCATAGGACCTCTCATTCATTGCTGATAATGTAAAATTGTACAGCTGATTTGGAGGGCAGTTTGGTGGTGTCTTACAAAACTAAACATACTCTTATTATTATATAATCTAGTAATCACTTTCCTTGGTATTTACCCAAAGGAGTTGAATACTTAGGTTCACACAAAAACTTGCACAGATTTAAAAAAATTTTTATTTTTATTTTATTGGGTCTTGTTTTTTATTATTTACATTTTTTTTTTGAGATATACTTGTTTTACAATGTTGTGTTAGCTTCTAATGTACAGTGAAGTGAATTAATAAGTGAAGTGAATCCCTTTGCTATACAGCAGTTTCTCATTAGTTATCTATTTCATACATATTAGTTAGTGTATATATGTCAATCCCAAACTCCCAATTCATCCCACCA
Organism: Platanista minor; assembly: GCA_004363435.1. Classification (NCBI taxonomy): domain Eukaryota; kingdom Metazoa; phylum Chordata; class Mammalia; order Artiodactyla; family Platanistidae; genus Platanista; species Platanista minor. The sequence goes on along the minus strand of RJWK010039387.1, from coordinate 19,535 downwards.
CCCCTCTTTCCTCCTTGGTGTCCATACATTTGTTCTTTACATCTGTGTCTCTATTTCTGCCTAGCCAACAAGTTCATCTGTACCATTTTTCTAGATTCCACATATATGCATTAATATACGATATTTGTTTTTCTCTTTCTGACTTACTTCACTCTGTGTGACAGTCTCTAGGTCCATCCACCTAAATGCCCATCGACAGACAAATGGATCAAGAAGATGTGGTACATATATACGATGGAATATTACTCAGCCACATAAAGGAACGAAACTGGGTCATTTGCACACAGATGTTTATAGTAGCTTTATTCATAACTGCCAAGACCTGAAGGAACCAAGATGTGCTTGAGTAGGTGAATGGATAAATAAAATATGGTACATCCAGACAATGGTATATTATTCAGTGCCAAAAATTTGAGTTATCAAGCCATATAATGGTATATTATTCAGACTCAAAAAAAGTCTAGGAAATCTCCACATTTCAAGTGTGAATCTTGAGCAGCTGCAGAGAGACCGAGAAGTCTCTACTGCTAATTCAAGGAAAGAAGTCCCACTATGAGAAATGACCTGCTGTGTTAAAGAGTGACATGGCACATGGGCCAGAGGGTAATTCTTTGTTGAACCACAATACTGAGTGCAGAGCCCAGGGCGAATGTGTATTCCATGGTCACACTGGTTAAATGATCCCCCGTGGGCATGAGGGGGGGATTTAAGCTTGACCATACTTCATAGTACTTATCATTTGTTGAAAATATCTGTATTCAAGAGAATGACAAATACTGTATTATATCCCTTCAAGTGGAATCTTAAAAAGGTACTCGTAAAAATAGAGTGTAGAATGGTGGTTGTTGGGGGCTGAGGGGTGGGGGAATTGGGACAATGTTGTTTAAGGCACAAATTTACAACCAGTAGATCAACCAGAAGATAAACAAGATCTGGGGGTCAAGAACACAGCACTGTGAGTATAGACAATAATTCTGTATTATCAACTTCAGAGTAGCTAAAAGACTAGATCTTAATTGTTCCCACCCCCCAAAAAAGATATGATACTTAAGGGACATGATAGAGGTGTTAGCTAACACTGCAGTGGTAATCACACTGCAATATATATATATCACTTCAGCACGTTGTATACCCTAAACTTACACACTGTTATATGTCAATGATATCTCAACTAAAAAATTCCCTTGACAAATTTATAGCATTTCAGAATATGAATTTATGCATTAAAAATAGCAATTTATAATACATAATGGACATTAATTTATGGTGATACCGTTTTGTACAACAATAAAGGTAATTAAAATACATAAGTAAGAGTCAAATTAGCCATAGTTTTAGAAAAGAAAATACGTGTATTCATACATAAGTTGAGCAGTAAACTATACATCACTTTCTCTAAAGCTGAGTTCAATGTTTCTCTATACTTTTGCAGTAAAAACATCCCATGTTACCATGCAGTGGGAAGATGTGGAAAATTTTTCAGTCAAACTGAGGATCCCAGAGCATGCTTCATGTTACCCCTCAAATAACTTATCTCATTACAGCCTTACACTGGGGAATCAGGGCAGACAAACTCACAACTCCACTTGACAGAGGGGAAACTGAGGCTCAAAATTGTTGCATGACTCATCCAAGATCACACAACTTAGAAGGGCCAGGCTTCCAATGTAGGACTTTTCTGATTCCCAGGCCTCTTCAACCCAATGCTTCATACACCTTTTTCCTACAATGGGTTTTGTGGGTCCCCCATCCCAGGAGGACTATCCCAGTTTCAAATCAATCACTCCATCATCCTAAGAGCCTTTTAAACCATAGGTGGGCAAATGAAGCCCACCATACACTGGAGTGTGCATCCTTGAGACACTGATGTAATATTTCTGTAGATTCAGGAATACTTCGTGATTTTAAAGTTTTGGTCTTGCTGGAGTTCCTGAGTAACTCTTTCACACTGGTGCCGAGATGCTCCCCTCCCCTGGCAGCAAGGACTCTCTAGACAAAAATACAAGCTAGCCTCTTTCATTTTCTTCATTAAAGAGCAACTTGGCCTCTGATCCTACAGGTATCTAAATCAAAAGAGAACCTGGATGTGATTGGGTATCCACAATGAGTCGGGCACCCAATGTCTTCTGCTGACTTATTATGATTCCTTAGGCTATCAGCTTCCTGAGGTCAGGAAGTCTGTCCATCTTGATCACCATCACACCCAGCACCAACATGGTGCTTGGAAGATACAATTGATTGACATATATTTCTTGGGTGGGCCAGTGCAATCCCCAGAATACTGAACAAACCAAAATGTTGGCTTATGATGTTTACTGTGAGAAAGCTCATTGCCATCCAAAGCAGTGGGAAACAGTGTGTGGGAGGCTGTGTTTGGGGTCAGAATGACCTGGTTAAATCTTGCCCCTCATTTTCCCACCTAATTAGATGGACATCTTATAGGTATATTCCACATCTGTGTAAATACTAGGATGTTCAGAGCTGTGACATCTATATGTCACATTAGGTACATCCACTAATAAAGGACTGTTAAACAAATCTTGGTTCATTCATACGTGGAACACAGGCAGCCATAAAGTCCATTTAATCCTTGGACTTCATTGGCATCCTGCTCTCCCTGGCGATCCCATCTTCTCTCATGGTTTTCTGTACCTTGTGCACACAGGTGACCCTCAAATTCTTATCTTTATCCCTATCCAACTGCCTACTCAATATCCCCAAGTGAGTATCTAGGAGGCATCTCAAACTTAATGTGTCCAAAACCTTGGATATTCTTGTTGCCATTATCATCCTTTCTCTTTCTCTCTTCCTCACTCTCTCCCTCCCACCTTCCCTTCATCTGTCCCTACCTCCGTTCTCTTCGTTCTCTCCTTCTCCGTTTCTCTCTTTTCCTCTCCCAATCTCTCTCTTCCCTGCTTCTTCTTCCTCTTCGTCCCCCTTTTCTTCTTCTTCTCCTTCCTCTTCCTCTCTTCTTCCTCCTCTTCCCATTTTTGGGGGTGATGAAAATGATCTAGAACTAGATATAGATGGTGGTTGAATAAAATTGTGAATGTGCTAAATGCCAATAAATTGATCACTTTAAAGTGGTTAATTTCAAGTTATCTACATTTCACATCAAAAATAAAAACAAAACAAAAGCACGACAAAATCCCACAATAGTACTCTTATTTTATGCGTTTGTGTTTGTTCACTTGCCACATGCATGCAAAGGTCTGTAAGGATGCCCATCGAATTGATCATTGTGATCGCATGGCTGGCCGCTGCCTGACTTTTAGCCTGGTTTGCAGCATTTCAAGTATTTAACAAGAAGAAACACATATTTGTGTGCTGATTTTTAAAATTTTAAAAAGACATGTAATTGAGCAAATGCCCTGAATGGGCAAGAAAGCAGGTGGAAAGACATGTCGGGCAGCCTCCTCAGCCACAGTGGGCAATGGCAGGGCTGCTTTCCTGCCGATGTCAGCAGCCAGAGCCCCAAATCCCAAATTTGGAGAGCATTAGACTCTGCTCAAGCTCCTGAGAAGCTCAGGTAATTGACTCACCCCTGTCAGGCAGGGAGGGAGGGAAAGTGAGGACAGTCTCCCTGAGGTTACCCCATGCTTCCCAGGGTCCCCAGGGGTCTTGCATACCTTGGGGACCCTGGGAGGGCAAATGCAGAGACAGTGGGACCACAGAGAGGGAAGGCAGCAGGCAGGGAGCATAGGCAGCATAAATAATGGCGGCGTGGCTCAGGTAAGCTCCCCACCCGCTGGCATGATCGGGGCGGCAGGCTGCTTGCCTTGCAGCTCTCACTTGTAAGGCCCTCACCTGCAGGGAAACACCAAACTAAAGATCTCCAGTTGGAGTGAGGCAGAAGCAGGTGCAGAGTCTGGAGCCGCAGGTGAGTCATCTTCCCTCTCTTCCACTATGACTAGCAGAGACCAGGGGAACCAGCATATGCCACAGACTCTGAGGAGCCACCTTGCTTATAAAACTCCTTGTGTAACTTGAATTTATGAAGTGGGAGCAGAAGGCAGTGGTCGACTTCCTGGGTTCAAAGTAATGTGATGATTGCTTTGCAGGACAAGTGAGGAAACTGAGGTGCAGAGAGAGAAGAGCTACTGCTCTAAGTTACCCTGAACACCCATCTGACTTTTAACCACTGTCCCCACTCCATTCTGGTGAAAAACCAAAGGTGAAATGATTGTGGGGAGGCAGAGAAAAGAGACAAGAGAATTTAGGATGGAGAGGCTCCAGCCACCCACCGACGGTGTAAGTTATTAGGGAGGCACCAGGGTGGGCAGGTGTGGTGATGGTAAGGAGTCAGGGTTGAAAACAGGCAGAAAAAAAAGTGAGGCAGGAGGTGGCTGAGATGGGAGGGAGGATGCAGAGAGGGGAACCTAAATAGCTTCACTGAGAAGAGAGAGCCAGGATGGGGGCAGACAGGTAAGGCAAGCTGGAGATAACACAGACCTAGCCTGTGGTTCTCAACCAGGGGCAGTTCTGCTCCCCAGGGGACACTTGACTATGTGTGAGGGTACTTCTGATTGTATACAATTGGGAGATGATACTGGCATCTAGTGGGCAACAGGGATGCTGCTCAACATCTTATAATGCACAGGACAGCCCCAGCCACAAGAAATCATCAGCACCTAAAGTTCCTAATGTTCAAGTTGGAAAACTCTGCCCCAGGGGGTATGTGTGGACAGGATTTGTCCACGGGTGGGCTTGGTCCCTGAGTTCCTGGGTGGGGACTGGCCCCACTGTGGGTTCCTCTAAGTGCCAGATAGCCAGGTCGCTCTCTCTGGGGCTCTTCAGTTTACTTACAGAGGAACCCGCTAGGTGTTCTCCTGGAGGATCAATGCCAGGACACTTCAGTCTACTTCTCTGCCATCCTGGACTCACACCCATCATAGTTCTAAGGGTTTTTATTTTCCTTAAAAAATTTAACAGACTTTACTTCTTGGAGCAGTTTTAGGTTTACAGAAAATTGAGCAGATAGTGCAGGGTATTTCCACATACCTCTTCTCTCCATGCACAGGCTTCTCGTTAACATCCTGCATTAGTGAGGTAACTGTGTTACAGCTGCTGAACCAATATTGACACATTATTATTAACTAAAGAACACAGTTTATATGAGGGTTCACTCTTGGTGCTGTACATTCTATGAGTTTTCAAAATGCCCAATGTCAGGTATCCACAACTATAGTATCATGCAGAGTTGTTTCACCACCTTAAAAAAAACCAGAGTTCCACCTATTCATCTCTCTCTCTCTCTCCTGAATCCCTGACAACCACCAATCGGTTTACTGACTCCACACTTTTGTCTTTCTCCAGAATGAGCAGACACCAATCTTACCTGTCTTCTGCATCCCCATCATCCCAGAAGTTGTATATGCAGACCTGGGCTACCTCCCCAAGACACGGTGAGCTCTTGTCTTCTCATAGTTCCTCTCTCTTTCTTTATTGATGACTGTGGATTTTTGTGATCTAATTAATATAGGGAGGGAATGTGTGAATGGTCTGGTATGGTGAAGCTAAGAACTCCCTGGTCCTGGGAGTGGCTCTGACATCCATTAACAGCCACGAGTAAGTGGTGAGTATAACATGTTAGGAAAAGATAGGCTTAGGGGTCATTCAGATGTAGATTCAGATCCTGGCTCCCCGACTCAGGAGCCATGGTCTCTTGGAGAAGTGTTGTGTCCTCTGTGGGATGCGGCTGTAACTTCCATAAAACAGGGATCATAGCAGGTGCTTCATAATATTGGAGTACAAATTTAATAAGAAATGTATGAGCACAGGTGCCAACATCCAATTAAGAGTAGCTATTCTCATCAGGAACTCAAAATCCAGTGCTAGAGACAGGTGCATCTCCAACACGACACATTATAATGATGGTCATGGAAAATACAAAAGCAAGGACTTTTAGACTCACTCAGGAGTTGTTTTGGAAGCACACAGGAATGAATGACTAAATCTCTGTTGGGAAGAGATGTTCAGGAAGGCGGCACAGAGAAAGTGACATTTAAGTTGAGTCTTAAAGGCAAACAGGTGCTTACCAGTTGGAAAAGGGGAGAAACCAAGATCCGGGTAGAAGGAACAGCTAAGGAATTACAGCTGTACTCTGTAGATTATTGGTTCTTAACTGGGGGCAACTTCGCCCCCATTGGGACATTGGCAATGTTTGGAGATGTTTTTGGTTGTCACTACTGAGCAGGGAGCTACTAGCCTCCTGGTGGTGAAAAGCAGGGATGCTGGTAAACACCTTACAGTGCACAGGACAACCCCCCATAGCAAAGAATTATCTTGCCCCAAATATTGAGAAATCTTACACTGGATGTTGGAGAGCTATGGGAAGCTGAGAGCACAGCCCGCATGATCCCGGTCTCATCCATTCAGTCTCTCCTTTGAGGCTGTTGTTTCAAAGTCGTTGACTCTGACTCATGCCATCCAGGAACTCAGAGTATCAGGACTGAGTGTGGCCATTGGGGCTACCATCCTGGGGACATAAGGCAGGTGCTGACCCAGAAGTGAAGGAAAGAAACAAGTGACTGCAACAGAGGGAGGCCAAGAAACTCTGGAAACCGGTGATGTTTGGGGAATGCAGCCTCCAGGGACGAAAGTGTCTGGTTCCCCCATTTTGTTTTGTTCTCAACCTGTCAGGGCTTGATCTAGGACATGAGCCCATTTAATAGGGCATTCATTACAGTTTCTTATTTTTTAAATTGTGGCAAAATACACATTAGAGAAAATTTACCATTTTCTCCATTTCATAACATACAATTAATTCAGTGGCAGTAAATACATTCACGATGTTGTGCAACTACCACCTCTTTCTAGTTCCAGAACGTCTCAGCACCACAAAGGAAACCCCATATCCATTAACAGTCACTCTCCATTCTCCCCTTACCCCAGCCCATGGCAACCACTGATATGCTTTTTTTTTTTAACATCTTTATTGGAGTGTAATTGCTTTACAATGTTGTGTTAGTTGCTGCTGTATAACAAAGTGAATCAGCTATACCTACACATATATCCCCATATCCCCTCCCTCTTGCATCTCCCTCCCACCCTCCCTATCCCACTCCTCTAGGTGGTCACAAAACACCGAGCTGATCTCCCTGTGCTATGCGGCTGCTTCCTCTTCCCCCCGTGTCCTTAAGTCCATTCTCTACATCTGCGTCTTTATTCCTGTCCTGCCCCTAGGTTCTTCAGAACCCATATATATGTGTTAGCATTTCTCTTTCTGACTTCACTCTGTATGACAGACTCTAGGTCCATCCACCTCACTACAAATAACTCAATTTGTTTCTTTTTATGGCTGAGTAATATTCCACTGTGTATATGTGCCACATCTTCTTTATCCATTCATCTGTTGATGGACACTTAGATTGCTTCCATGTCCTGGCTACTGTAAATAGTGCTGCAATGAACATTGTGGTATATGACTCTTTTTTAATACAGCAGGTTCTTATTAGTCATCAATTTTATACACATCAGTGTATACATGTCAATCCCAATTGCCCAATTTAGCACACCACCATCCCCACCCCCCCCGTGGTTTTCCCCCCTTGGTGTCCATATGTTTGTCCTCTACATCTGTGTCTCAATTTCTGCCCTGCAAACTGGTTCATCTGTACCTTTTTTCTACGTTCCACATACATGCGTTAGTATATGGTATTTGTTTTTCTCTTTCTGACTTACTTCACTCTGTATGACAGTCTCTAGATCCATCCACGTCTCAACAAATGACTCAATTTCGTTCCTTTTTATGGCCAAGTAATATTCCATTGTATATATACCACAACTTCTTTATCCATTCGTCTGTCAATGGGCATTTAGGTTGCTTCCATGACCTGGCTATTGTAAAAAGTGCTGCAATGAACATTGGGGTGCATGTGTCTTTGCGAATTATGGTTTTCTCTGGGTATATGCCCAATAGTGGGACTGCTGGATCATATGGTAATTCTATTTTTAGGTTTTTAAAGAACCTCCATACTGTTCTCCATAGTGGCTGTATCAATTTACATTCCCACCAACAGTGCATGAGGGTTCCCTTTTCTCCACACCCTCTCCAGCATTTACTGTTTGTAGATTTTCTGATGATGCCCATTCTAACTGGTGTGAGGTGATACCTCATTGTAGTTTTGATTTGCATTTCTCTAATACTTAGTGACGTTAAGCAGCTTTTCATGTGCTTCTTGGCCATCTGTATATCTTCTTTGGAGAAATGTCTGTTTAGTTCTTCTGCCCGTTTTCTGATTGGGTTGTTTATTTCTTTAATATTGAGCTGTGTGAGCTGATAATATATTTTGGAGATTAATCCTTTGTCCATTGATTCGTTTGCAAATATTTTCTCCCTTTCTGAGGGTTGTCTTTTCATCTTGTTTATCGTTTCCTTTGTTGTGCAAAAGCTTTGAAGTTTCATTAGGTCCCATTTGTTTATTTTTGTTTTTATCTCCATTACTCTAGGAGGTGGATCAAAAGAGATCTTGCTGTGATTTATGTGAAAGAGTGTTCTTCCTATGTTTTCCTCTAAGAGTTTTATAGTGTCCAGTCTTACATTTAGGTCTTTAATCCACTTTGAGTTTATTTTTGTGTATGGTGTTAGGGAGTGTTCTAATTTCATTCTTTTACATGTAGCTGTCCAATTTTCCCAGCACCACTTATTGAAGACACTGTCTTTCTTCCATTGTATATCTTTGCCTCCTTTGTCATAGATTAGTTGACCATAGGTGTGTGGGTTTATCTCTGGGCTTTCTATCTTGTTCCATTGATCTGTGTTTCTGTTTTTGTGCCAGTACCATATTGTCTTGATGACTGTAGCTTTGTAGTATAGTCTGAAGTCAGGGAGTCAGATTCCTCCAGCTCCCTTTTTTTCCCTCAAGACTGCTTTGGCTATTCTGGGTCTTTTGTGTCCCCATACAAATTTTAAGACAGTTTGTTCTAGTTCCGAAAAAATGCCATTGGCAATTTGAAAGGGATTGCATTGAAACTGTAGATTGCTTTGGGTAGTATAGTCATTTTCACAATATTGATTCTTCCAATCCAAGAACATGATCTACCTCTCCATCTGTTGGTATCATCTTTAATTTCTTTCATCAGTGTCTTACAGTTTTCTGCATACAGGTCTTTTGTCTCACTAGGTAGGTTTATACCTAGGTATTTTATTCTTTTTGTTGCAATGGTAAATGGGAGTGTTTCCTTATTTCTCTTTCAGATTTTTCATCATTATTGTATAGGAATGCAAGAGGTTTCTGTGCATTAATTTTGTATCCTGCAACTTTACCAAATTCATTGATTAGCTCCAGTAGTTTTCTGGTGGCATTTTTAGGATTCTCTATGTATAGTATCATGTCATCTGCAAACAGTGACAGTTTTACTTCTTCTTTTCCAAGTTGTACTTCTTTTATTTCTTTTTCTTCTCTGATTGCCATGGCTAGGACTTCCAAGACTATGTTGAATAATAGTAGTGAGAGTCAACATCCTTGTCTTGTTCCTGATCTTAGAGGAAATGCTTTCAGTTTTTCACCATTGACAATGATGTTGGCTGTGGGTTTGTCGTATATGGGCTTTATTATGTTGAGGTAGTTTCCCTCTATGCCCACTTTCTGGAGCGTTTTTATCATAAATGGGTGTTGAATTTTGTCAAAAGATTTTTCAGCATCTATTGAGATGATCATATGGTTTTATTCTTCAGTTTGTTAATATGGTGTTTCACATTGATTGATTTGCATATATTGTAGAATCCTTGCATCCCTGGGATAAATCCCACTTGATCATGGTGTATGATCCTTTTAATGTATTGTTGGATTCTCTTTGCTAGTATTTTGTTGAGGATTTTTGTATTATATTCATCAGAGATATTGGTCTGTAATTTTCTTTTTTTTGTAGTATCTTTGTCTGGTTTTGGTATCAGGGAGATGGTGGCCTCATAGAATGATATTGGGAGTGTTCCTTCCTCTGCAATTTTTTGGAAAAGTTTGAGAAAGATAGGTTTTAGCTCTTCTCTAAATGTTTGATAGAATTCACCTGCGAAGCCATCTGGTCCTGGGCTTTTGTTTGTTGGAAGATGTTTAATCACAGTTTCAATTTCATTCCTTGTGATTGGTCTGTTCATATTTTCTATTCCTGGTTCAGTCTTGGAAGGTTGTGCCTTTCTAAGAATTTGTCGATTTCCTCCAGGTTGTCCATTTCATTGGCATAGAGTTGCTTGTAGTAGTCTCTTAGGATGTTTTGTATTTCTGTGGTGTCTGTTGAAACTTCTCCTTTTTCACTTTTAATTTTATTGATTTGAGTCCTCTCCATCTTTTTCTTGATGAGTCTGGCTAATGGTTTATCAATTTTGTTTAACTTCTCAAAGAACCACCTTTTAGTTTTATTGATCTGTGTTATTGTTTTCTTTGTTTCTATTTCATTTATTTCTGCTCTGATCTTTATGATTTCTTTCCTTCTGCTAACTTTGGGTTTTCTTTGTTCTTCTTTCTCTAGTTCATTTAGGTGTAAGGTTAGATTTTTTATTTGAGATATTTCTTGTTTCTTGAGGTAGGCTTGTATAGCTATACACTTCCGTCTTAGAACTGCTTTTGCTGCATCCCATAGGTTTTGGATCATCGTGTTTTCCTTGTCATTTGTCTCTAGGTATTTTTTGTATTCCTCTTTGATTTCTTCAGTGATCTCTTGGTTATTTATTAACGTATTGTTTAGCCTCCATGTGTTTTTATTTTTTACGTTTTTTTCCCTGTAATTCATTTCTAATTTCATAATGTTGTGGTCAGAAAAGATGCTTGATATGATTTCAATCTTCTTAAATTTACTGAGGCTTGATTTGTGACCCAAGATGTGATCTATCCTGGAGAATGTTCTGTGCGCAGTTGAGAAGAAAGTGTAATCTGCTGTTTTTGGATGGAATGTCCTATAAATATCAATTAAATCTGTCTGGTCTATTGTGTCATTTAAAGATTCTGTTTCCTTATTTATTTTCATTTTGGATGATCTGTCCATTGGTGTAAGTGAGGTGTTAAAGTCCCCCACTATTATTGTGTTACTGTCGATTTCCTCTTTTATAGCTGTTAGCAGTTGCCTTATGCATTGAGGTGCTCCTATGTTGGGTGCGTATATATTTAGAATTGTTATATCTTCTTCTTGGATTGATCCCTTGATAATTATGTAGCATCCTTCCTTGTCTCTTGAAACATTCTTTATTTTAAAGTCTATTTTTTCTGATATGAGTATAGCTGCTCCAGCTTTATTTTGATTTCCATTTGCATGGAATATCTTTTTCCATCCTCTCACTTTCAGACTGTATGTGTCCCTAGGTCTGAAGTGAGTCTCTTGTAGACAGCATATACATGGGTCTTGTTTTTGTATCCATTCAGCAAGCCTGTGTCTTTGGTTGGAACATTTAATCCATTCACGTTCAAGGTAATCTTCGATATGTATGTTCCTGTGACCATTTTCTTAATTATTTTGGATTTGTTTTGTAGGCCCTTTTCTTCTCTTGTGTTTCCCACTTAGAGAAGGTCCTTTAGCATTTGTTATAGAGCTGGTTTGGTGGTGCTGAATTCTCTTAGTTTTTGCTTGTCTGTAAAGCTTTTGATTTCTCCATCGAACCTGAATGAGATCCTTGCTGGGTAGAGTAATCTTGATTGTAGGTTCTTCCCTTTCATCACTTTAAGTATATCATGCCACTCCCTTCTGGCTTGTAGAGTTTCTGCTGAGAAATCAGCTGTTAACCTTATGGGAGTTCCTTTGTATGTTATTTGTCGTTTTTCCGTTGCTGCTTTCAATAATTTTTCTTTGTCTGTAATTTTTGCTAGTTTGATTACTATGTGTCTTGGTGTGTTTCTCCTTTGGTTTAACCTGTATGGGACTCACTGCCCTTCCTGGAGTTGGGTGGCTATTTCCTTTCCCATGTTAGGGAAGTTTTTGACCGTAATCTCTTCAAATATTTTCTTTGGTCCTTTCTCTCTCTCTTCTCTTTCTGGGACCCCCTATAATGCGAATGTTGTTGCGTTTAATGTTGTTCCAGAGGTCTCTTAGGCTGTCTTCATTTCTTTTCATTCTTTTTTATTTATTATGTTCCGCAGCAGTGAATTCCACCATTCTGTCTTCCAGGTCACTTATCTGTTCTTCTGCCTCAGTTATTCTACTATTGATTCCTTCTAGTGTAGTTTTCATTTCAGTTATTGTATTTTTCATATCTTTTTGTTTGTTCTTTAATTCTTCTAGGTCTTTGTTAAACATTTATTGCATCTTCTCAATCTTTGCCTCCATTCTTTTTCTGAGGTCTTGGATCATCTTCACTATCATTATTCTGAATTCTTTTTCTGGAAGGTTGCCTATCTACACTTCATTTAGTTGTTTTTCTGCAGTTTTAACTTGTTCCTTCATGTGGTACATAGCCCTCTGCCTTCTCATCTTGTCTATCTTTCTGTGAATGTGGTTTTTGTTCCCCAGGCTGCAGGATTGTAGTTCTTCTCGCTTCTGTTGTCTTCCCTCAGGTGGATGAGTCTATCTAAGATCCTTGTGTAAGTTTCCTGATGGGAGGGACTGGTGGTGGGTAAAACTGACTGTTGGCCTGGTGGGCTGAGCTCAGTAAAACTTTAATCCACTTGACTGTTGATGGGTGGGGCTGGGTTCCCTCTCTGTTGGTTGTTTGGCCTGAGACAACCCAACACTGGAGCTTACGTGGGCTCTTTAGTGCGGCTAATGACAGACTCTCGGAGGGCTCACTCCAATGATTACTTCCCAGAACTTCTGCTTCCAGTGTCCCTGTCCCCAAGGTGAGCCACAGCCACCCCCCACCTCTGCAGGAGACCCTCCAACACTAGCAGGTAGGTCTGGTTCAGTCTCCCCTGGGGTCACTGCTCCTTCCCCTGGGTCCCGATGCACACACTTTGTGTGTGCCCTCCAAGAGTGGAGTCTCTGTTTCCCCCAGTCCTGTCAAAGTCCTGCAATCAATTCCCACTAGGCTTCAAAGTCTGATTCTCTAGGAATTCCTCCTTCTGTTGCTGGACCTCCAGGTTGGGAAGCCTGACGTGGGGCTCAGAACCTTCACTCCAGTGGGTGGACTTCTGTGGTATGTGTTCTCCAGTCTGTGAGTCACCCACCCAGCAGTTAATGGATTTGATTTTACTGTGAGTGCTCCCCTTGTACCATCTCATTGTGGCTTCTCCTTTGTCTTTGGATGTGGCATATCTTTTTTGGTGAGTTTGAGTGTCTTCTGTTGATGATTGCCCAGCAGCTAGCTGTGATTCTGGTGTTCTCGCAAGAGGGAGTGAGAACACGTCCTTCTACTCCACCATCTTGGTTCCTCTCCACATGACTCTTTTTGAGTAATGGTTTTCTTGGGGTATATGCCCAGTAGTGGGATTGCTGGGTCATGTGATAGTTCTATTTTTAGTTTTTTAAGGAACCTCCATACTGTTCTCCATAGTGGCTGTATCAATTTACTTTCCTACCAATAGTGCAAGAGTGTTTCCTTTTCTACACACCCTCTCCAGCATTTATTGTTTCTAGATTTTTTGATGATGGCCATTCTGACCAGTGTGAGGTGATACCTTACTGTAATTTTGATTTGCATTTCTCTAATGATTAGTGATGTTGAGCATCCTTTCATGTGTTTGTTGGCCATCTGTATATCTTCTTTGGAGAAATGTCTATTTAGGTATCCTGCCCATTTTTGGATTGGGTTGTTTGTTTTTTGTTATTGAGCTACATGACCTGCTTGTATATTTTGGAGATTAATCCTTTGTCAGTTGCTTCATTTGCAAATATTTCTCCCTTCCTGAGGGTTGTCTTTTTGTCTTGTTTATGGTTTCCTTTGCTGTGCAAAAGCTTTTAAGTTTCATTATGTCCCATTTGTTTATTTTTGTTTTTATTTCCATTTCTCTAGGAAGTGGGTCAAAAAGGATCTTGCTGTCAACCACTGATATGCTTTTAACTCCTACATGAATGTTTATAGCCACACTATTCACATGAGTGAAAAAACAGAAATAACCTAAATGTCCAGCAATGGATGAATGGGTAAAAAAAATTTAGTCTATCCATTAAGGGATATTGTTTGGCCATAAAAATGAAGTTCTTCATACATGCTACAATATGGATGATCCTTGAAAACATCATGCTGAGTGAAAGAAGCCACACCCCAAAGGTCTCATAGTGTAGATTCCATTTAGGTGAATTATCCAGAGCAGGACAATCCATAGCGATGGAAAGTAAATTAGTGGTTAACTACCTTTTAAACTTTATATTGCCTAATAAAAAAATCACATTAAAATAAGTAAGTTATGGGCTTCCCTGGTGGCGCAGTGGTTGAGAGTCCGCCTGCCGATGCAGGGGACGCGGGTTTGTGCCCCGGTCCGGGAAGATCCCACATGCCGCAGAGTGGCTGGGCCCGTGAGCCATGGCCGCTGAGCCTGCGCGTCCGGAGCCTGTGCTCCACAACAGGAGAGGCCACAACAGTGAGAGGCCCGCATACTGCCAAAAAAAAAAAAAGAAGGTAAGTTATTTATTTATAAAGAGACGTTGAAATCTCAATAAATTGACATTATTTACTGAGCACAGACTATGTACATTTGCTCACTTAATGTATTAATTTAATTATCATAGATAGCACCTATTGTTTTCCAGATCACTGTCCAAGAATAACTCATTTAGTTCTCACAACCATTCTCTGAGGCAGGTAGAGAAAAATGGAGGTATAGAGAGGTGAAGAAATTGCTCAAGTTTACACAGTGGGCAGAGCAGGGATTCAAAATCATTCAGCTGACTCCCATACCCCTTTGTCAGATGGCTATGTTGCATTGCCTCAGAACATACGGATGGGCTGCATGAGATCTGGAAAACAACCAGAACATTATTTCTACAGTTTCCTGCTTTGGATGCCTTGCATGAATAGCTCCAGAGGAAGAATCTGATTGATCCATGTTAAGTCAGAGATACCATAGGGTAGGCATGTGTTGTGGTATCTGAAGCTCTGGGAAGAATAGGATTTATCAGAAGGGAGCAGGAGGGCAGAGCAGCAATGACTGGAAGCTCTGATGAAGGAACATTTTCATTTTTGGAAGCAACCTAGAGGGATAGAAAGGAAGAGTCTTTGGGCACAGCCAGCCATGCGTTCAGGTGTTGGCTCTGCCATTTCAACAGCTTTGCCATAAGCAAGTTGCTTAGACTCTCTGCACCCCAATATTCTCAATGAGTATTCTCAAGATACTCAAAACACAGTGATAAAAACAGCACCTCTCCCAATACAGTGATGAAAGGATTAAATCACAGAGTAGGAACTCAACCTTAGCCACCTGTCATTTATCAGGAGCAGCCCTTGGGCAGGGCCAGGAATGATGGAAGCTGATGACCTTCCTCCATCCAGTAGCTGACCTCTGCATGTCACATCTCACTTTAGACACAGCCTCCATGCAGGGAGCCAACCTCTCAGCAGTGACTGAATTCATCCTCATCGGCTTCTCCATCTTCCCCCACCTTCAGCTTTTTGCTCTTCCTGCTGATGTACCTGTTCACGCTGCTGGGGAACCTGCTCATCATGGCCACCATCTGGAGGGAGCCCAGCCTCCACATGCCCGTGTACCTCTTCCTGTGTGCCCTCTCCCTTTCCGAGGTCCTCTACACCTTCGCCATCATCCCACGCATGCTGGCCGACCTGCTCTCCACCCACCGCTCCATCGTTTTGACTGCCTGTGCCAACCAGATGTTCTCCTCCTTCACGTTTGGCTTCACCCACTCCTTCCTGCTCACCGTCATGGGCTATGACCGCTATGTGGCCATCTGCAACCCCCTCAGCTACAATGTGCTCATGAGTCCCCATGGCTGTGCCTGCCTGGTGGCCTGGTCCTGGGCTGGAGGCTCCATCATTGGGTTGGTGGTGACATCTGCCATTTTCCAACTCACTTTCTGTGGGTCTAATGAGATCCATCATTTTGTTTGCCATGTAAAGCCTCTTCTGAAGTTGGCCTGTGGAGAAAACGTCTTCACTCTGGCCATGGGCGTGGGCCTGGTGTGTATCACTGCTCTGCTGGGTTGCTGTCTTCTCATCCTCCTCTCTTATGCCTTCATCGTGGCCACCATCTTGAGGATTCCCTCAGCCGAGGGCCGGCACAAGGCCTTCTCCACCTGTGTGTCCCACCTCACCATGGTGGTCGTGCATTATGGTTTTGCCTCTGTCATCTACCTCAAGCCCAAGGGTCCCCAGTCTCTGGAAGTAAACACTCTGATGGGCATCACCTACACAGTCCTCACTCCCTTCCTCAGCCCCATCATCTTCAGCCTCAGGAACAAGGAGCTGAAGAAAGCTATGAAGAAGACCATCCTCAATAAGCTCTAGCCAGAAAAAAAATGTGATTATCTGGGAGGAATTCCTTGGAAATAGCTAAACTGGGTTACTAGATGCTACCATTAGATATGGCACCCTGTAAGCATGTAATAGCCTATATGTGTCTGATGCTTTATGGTTTACAAGGACCCTTGTAGGCAACATCCAAATGATTGCAAAATGGTTAAATAACATCATGCATGTATCCCGGGTGGAAAGATGTATGAGATGATAACACACAGAAAGTCAGATTCATTGATTCCTATATGCTGCAAGACCCTTTGTCAGGTATCATTAAACCTGGAATCTGTTCTTCTCCTGCCAGAAACCAGGGTGGTCTAATTACTCCCATCATCATAAACCCACACTACAAAGAGAAATGGAATAGGTCATGCCTCAATCCTTCTTTAGGCAGCAACAGGTAACTACAACACAAATTTTGTGAGGCTACAAAAGACTAAGCCAGATTACAGCAGAGGAGAGCAAGACACCTTAAATTTCAGCATTTCACAGATCTGTGCAATAGCTGTTAGAGACAGTAATAAGCAGACTCAGAAAAGGTCAGGGAAACCACCATGTCTCAAGTATGAATCTTGAGCAGCTGAAGAGAGACAGAGAAGTCTCTCCAGTTAGGTTAAGGATAAAAGTTCCACCATGAGAAATCACTTTCTCCGTTAGAAGGTGATATTGCACATAGGCCAGTGGGGAACTGTTTGTTGAACCACAATGATGAGGGCAGAGCCCAGGATTAAGTTTATTCCTTATCACAATGTGTAATGACCTCCCATGGGCATGAGGGGAGGATTTAAAGTTGATCACACATCATAGTACTTTGAATTTGTTGAAAGCATGTGTATTCAAGAGAATGATAAATATGGTACAATATCCCTTGTAAATGAATCTAAAAAAAGTAAACTCATAAAAACAGAGAGTAGAATGTTGATTACCAGGGGCTGAAGGGTGGGGGAATTGGGGAAATGTTGTTTAAGGGCACAACTTTGCAACCAGAAGATCAACCAGAGGATAAGCAAGATCTGGGGGTCTAATCTACAGCATAATGATTATAGACAATAATAATTTATTATAAACTTCAAAGTTGCTAACACACTAGATCTTAGTTGTTTCCACCACAAAAAGATATGATAATTATGTGACATGATAGAAGTGATAGCTAACACTGAAGTGGTAATCATATTACAATATATAAATGTATCAAATCAGCAGGGTGTATACCATAAACTTACACAATGTTATTTGTCAATCAAATCTCAATGTTTAAGAAAGTTTCACTGACAAATTTAAATTGTTTTGGAATATGACTTTATGCACTTATTTTAAAATAGCAATTTATAACACTTAATGGACACTAGTTTATGGTGATGCTGGTGTATGGAAAAACAAAATATAATTGAAATGCACTAGCAGTAAATAAAATTAACCAACGTTTAGAAAAAGAAAATATGAGTATTCATACTTAAGTTGAAGAGTTAACTATATGTCATCTGTCCTAAAGCTGAATTTAGTCTTTCTCTATAAGTTGAGCCGTAATAACCTCTATTTAACAATTACATGAGGCCTAAAATCCTGTGGTAGTTTTGGGAGTACAGAGATGGGTCTGTTGCTAGTCCCTGTCTTTGAAGAGTTTCCATGGTACTTGGTGGACAGACACACAGAGAAATGTCAGGGCTATCACCACGATATGGAACAGATGTTAATGGCCACCAAAATGGGTGTGACTCTGCAGCTTGGGATGCATCACCTAGGTCTTCCCTCATTCCCATACTCCAGTGGCTGTCACTGGTGCCTCCAGAAGACACTTGGAAGTTTCTGGAGACATTTTTGCTTGTTACTACTGAAGGAGGGGGAGATGTGCTATAATATCTAGGGGATCAAGGTCAGGGATGTTGCTCAACATCCTACAATGCACAGAACAGACCCCACCACAAAGAATGTGCCAAACCCAAATGTCAACAGTGCCAAGGATGATAAACCCTGCTGTATTTATTAACAAACATTTATTGAGCATCTACTGTGTGCCAGGCACTTTTTAAGATGCTACAGGGGATCCAATGTTGAAGGATTTAGATATGACCCTGATCTCAGTGTTTGCAGTTGAGAAAGGAAGATGTGGCTATTAAACAGATAATCACACTAATTAATATACATGATAAATTGTGACAAAAACTATGAGGAAAAGAAAGACATTACTATGAGGGCTTATAATAGGAGTGATGACTCAGTATGGGAAAATCAGGGAAAGGTTTCCTAAGGAGGTGACATTTAAGGTCAGACCTAAGAATGTGTAGGATATGCCAGGGGAAGGGTGTTCCAGGAAGCAGCAGCAGCATGTGCAAAGCCCCTGAGGTCTGAATGTGCTTGGTTTATTGCAGGGACAGCCAGAAGTTAGAAAGATTGGAGAGCTGCGGAGGGCTGGGATGTAATGTTGAAGATGAAGCATGGATCTGACCACAGGAGAGTTTATACTGTGTCCTAAGTGTATAAGCAGATAGGTCATTTTTTCAGGTTTTCCCCTTTGAAAGATCCTTCTGGCTCCAGGACATACACAGCTTAGGCAGGGTGGGGCGAGGTTAGACAGTGGAGGAGAAGAAAAACATCCATGAGGAGGGGACTGGGCTTTCATCCACAAGCGAGGCTGACAAGGTCAACATTGGGGAAGGGCAGAAGAAGAGAAGAGAAGGCAGCACATGGCATCACTCAGGCTGGACTTTGCCTTGAGCAATTAGCATGGAAGCCCACGGTGGCTCCATTAGCGCTGGAAAGGGGGGCGGCCCCCTAAAGTCTGGAGATCTCTCCATGAGCAGCCTTTCTCTGTGCTCCAGGACCTTTAATAACCTCTCCGGGCTCTGACCCAACCTTGGGGATATCAAAGCATGTAGCACAGCGGGAAATATTAGCAAGGAATGGCAAACAGCTAGGAATGCAGGGGTGGGCAAACATCAGAAAATAGAAGCTGAATAATGGAGGGGAGGGGAGGACAGGGCCCTGAGTGGGGGATGTCCTGGCCAACACTAGTGGATAGGGGCTTGGTTCTGTCTCTCCTCCTGTGATATGGAGGGTCATCACCCCAAGAGTTGTGTTTACACTGAAGTTTTGGTGTTTATTCATGTTTACTGTTTGTTTTTAACATCTTGATTGGAGTATAATTGCTTTACAATGGTGTGTTAGTTTCTGCTTTATAACAAAGTGAATCAGTTATACAAATACA
>RJWK010039386.1:0-20409 GCA_004363435.1 Platanista minor | reverse complement strand
CCGCTCCCAGATGTTGAGGGCTGCCAGAGCACAGACCTCACTGCTTCCGCCGAGTTGGGGGAGCTTCAGGGGCACCCCCCAGAGGTTAAGGAGGAGGAGGGCCGCCCCCGACGCTGGGGGTCCGGCGGGGCGCCCGCCCTGCAGCAGCGGAGTGTGCGACGGGCTGGGCTGGCGGGGCGGGGGTGCGCCCCTCACTCACCCGGTTCTTGACCTCGGCCGAGAGCCCGTACGAGGGACCCTTGTTGAACTGCGTGGAGCTCATGGCTGGCGGGCGCGGCGCCGCGGGAAGGGACGGGAAGGGACGGGACGGGACGGACGGACAGCCGGGCTGGCAGGCGAGCCGGCGGGGGACGCGGACCCGGCGCCCCGCCCCCGCCGCTGATTGGCGCCCGGCGCACATGTCCTTATAAGGCCGCTCGGCGCCGGATTCCTGCGGCTGCGGGCTTCCTGAGCCCCTCAACTGCCCGACCCCCGCCCTGGCGCAGCTCCCAGTCACCAGAAGCCCGGAGGGCCCCGCCCCCTCTGAACCCACGGGAGACTGAGGCAGGGAGGGACCGGGGCCCCGCACCGCCGAGACCCGGCACCCCTGCCCTCTCCTTGCTTGGAGCCCCCAGGCGGCTGTCTCACCCTTTCTGGGTCTCAGTTTACCCTTTTGCACGATGATGGCAGGGGGGAATGGTTGGGTGGGACCCTAATTCCCTTGGGACACTAATGAGGAACCCCCTCTCTGCCACTTAGAGGCGCCTCCCAGTCTAGGTCCCCTTCTGGTAACTCTCCTAGCTGGGTGGTTAGCAAGGGAACTAGGGCAGGCTCTTCAGAGGAGGGGCCATTGGTGCTCGGGCTTTGGTGGATGAGTAGGAGTTTGCCAGTCCAAAAGGGATTAGTGTTCCTGGCAGAACATGCAAAGACCTGGAGGGACCGTCAGTGGTTGAAAGCGTGTAGAGATCAATCTGATAGGTTGGGGAAGCAGGGGATGTGAAGGGGCCTTCAATTCTGGGCGGAGGGGTGGGGGGGAATGCGGGGGGGGGGGGGGGGGGCGGGGTGAAGCAACAGAGTTGAAGTCAGGAGATGCCTTGGGGGTAGGGCTGAGGCTGCCAAGGGAACCAGGCCAGGCACACACTTGGCACTCAATAGGAGCTGCCTGTTTGTACAGATAAATCAATAAATTAATAATAGAATACATAACTTCATTTTTTCAGTAACTCATTCATTCACACACCTATTCATTCATTCATTGAAAGCTCCCTGACGGGGTCTCTGGGCTAGCCCCTTGCTAGGCAATACTGGCTCCCAGGAGACCTTGGCTCTGGCCCCGTCCACCCCTGGGAAGACAAACCCAGGCATAGGCACCCCTGCTCCATGCGAGCAGGTACAGGACAGAAGGAGGGACCTGCGGTGGAGGAAATAGGGGAGGGAGTGGGTGCTCCACTGGAGGGGTGAAGGAAAGAGGCATGTAAGAGGGGATGTGGGATGTGGGGTTTTGAAGCATAAGTAGGAGTTTGACACATTTGACAAGTGGCTGGTTGGGCTCTGTGAGGGCTTAGAGATGACTCACCCTGTCCTTCCCTGGGAGCACTCCTCCCTGGCACCCCACTCCCCGGATATTTACTGACTTTCCCTGACTGTAAGTCTCCCATTCCATCTACCTGAAGGCTTTCTTCGGGGTTCAAGTCCTAGCCGGGTGGTCTTGGGTGAGTCCCTTCCCTGTTGGGTGTGTTTCCTCACGTGTGAAATGGGAACCAGTGGTCAACAATGAGACAGTGTGGTGGAGCGTGGGAACGGGGTGGTTCGTCAGTGTCTAGGTGGGGAGTTGTGGGGGCAGAGGGCGGTTCGGGTGGACCCCTTGCAGGTCCTGCTGGGGCACGGGGGTGGGCAGGACCCAGGGTACTGTGGGGAAGGAGGCTCAAGCCAGTCCCCTGAGTACCTACTCCAGCCTGGGGTGGTCAGTGGCTGCAGGCAACACGCCCATGGTCCTCCTGTCATGCCCCGACCCCTGGTGCTTCTCCAGGGGGGCCACCAGTGACTCTCTAGGGACACCATCCAGAGCTGGGGGCCTCTGGACAGGGAAGTTGCACGTGACACCCGCTGATACCCACCAAGGCAGGCGCATACTCCAGTGCAGTGGCCGGCCATGTCTGGGGCGCCAGGTGGCTGTGGGGCCTCTGCAGGGCTGGACAGGAGCTAAACCACAGAAGACTGAACCTGGATGATTCCAAACTTTAGAACCACCTGCCTGCCTTCCCTCTGGTGAACTGGACAAGCCCCCCAACGCCGCCAGGGCTCAGTCTCCTGCCTGAGAAATGGGCTTACCTCCCCGGCATTGACATTCACCAGGTGCCCAGAAAAATGCCTGGGATAAGTGCTGGGTGACGCGAATCTCAGCATTTAGACCAGTGGTGACCAATGGGACCGAGATGGCACCAAGAATGCCCTCCTGGGCCCCGTCCCGCCGGCTGTGTGGCTCCTGAGTCCTGGAGGTGTGGCTGGCAAGGCCAAGGAAGGGAAGGCTTCACTTTCCTTGATTTTAATTGATTCCAATTTAAAAGTGCAAACCAACACCGAATCCAGTTTTTGGAAAACGTCTGAGTATATGTGAAACCACTTGGGTGTGCCTGCATTTTCCTTTCCAGCGTCAGTTTTACGCAGTTGGGCTACATATGAGTGTCTCCGAGGAAACGTCAGTGTTGGGAAACAGGCCAGATGTCAGACTCGGGACAAAAACAGGTGTGATGGGCTTCCCTGGTGGCGCAGTGGTTGGGAGTCCGCCTGCCGATGCAGGGGACACGGGTTCGTGCCCCGGTCCGGGAGAATCCCACATGCAGCCGAACGGCTGGGCCCGTGAGCCGTGGCCGCTGCGCCTGCGCGTCCGGAGCCTGTGCTCCGCAGCGGGAGAGGCCAGAACAGTGAGAGGCTCACGTACCGAGAAAAAAAAAAAAAAAAAAAAAACCCTCATACATCATTTTTCATATCGATTACCTGTTGCAATGGTCATACTTCCCAGATATCAAGTGAAGTGAAATATATGACCAAAACTATTCTCTTTTAGTTCTCTAACATGAGCCAACATTTAAAATTCTGTGTATGGTTTGTCTTATTTTTCTACTGCCCAACGCTGTTCTGGACCGTGGGCCAAATTCAGATGCTATTTTTTTTTTTTCCAGTATAGCCCCCAAGCTAAGAATGGTTTTTACATTTTTAAGAGGTTTTAAAGAATCAAAAGAAGAATACTATTCCATGATACATGGAAATCATATAATATCCAAATTTCCATGTTTGGACAGAGTTTTATTGGCACCCAGCTGTTTGTGTACAGACTGCTTGTGGCTGAGTAGTCTCTGGGCTGCAAAGCTGAAAATATTAACTTTTTGGCCTTTTACAGAAAAAAGCTTAAAAAAAGGAAAGAAAGAAAGAAAGAAAAAAGCTTATTGACCCATGGTCTAGATTCTCAGCCTCCTGGAACTCAAGAAATTCAGATCAGACATCCCAGATTTCGAAACCCTGGGGTTCCAAAAGCTTGGAATATTATAATTTGAGAAACTCCCCCAGGACCTAAAACTTACAGAATTATGTGGTTCTGTATAATCCTACGACCTCAGCGGCCCCCACCTGGGCCTGGGTTCCAATCCCCAGTCAGCTGAGGTAAGGGCATGTTGAGTCAATACACGTCAAAATCTTAGGAATTTTGGCTCAGCCTCAGAACGTGGCAGGGAGGTCTGGGGCCTCTACAGCTGTCCTCCGCCCTTGACCAGCCTCCACCCCCCTGCCCCTGCACTCACCTCTTTGTCCTGGACTGATCCCGGGGAGACTGCAGTGGGGGTAGGGGAGGTGTGGAACGATGCAGGCTCACTGGGGGTATAGATCCAGGTATTCTGGGGCAGGATCTCGGTGATGCCAGACGGACGTGGGCCAGGGGCTGGAGGACCTGGTGTTGCAGGAAACCCCAGAGCCTCAGCCTCCGGTGTTGGACTATGGGGGTGGGGCCTGGCAGTCTGGGCACAGGGGCTGCAGGTGTGGTGAGGGCCTTGGGCCCCTTCCCTGCAGTGTCAGGGCTCTGAGTGAGACCCCGGAGGGTCCTATGGCCCCAACGACGCAGCGACAACAAAATAACAGTAACAACAGGGACTTCCCTGGTGGTCCAGTGGGTAAGATTTCGCGCAATGCAGGGGGCCCGGGTTCCATCCCTGGTCGGGGAACTGGAGCCCGCATGCATGCTGCAACTAAGACTTCGCATGCCTCAACTAAAGATCCCGCATGCCACAACTAAGAGGTGGTGCAGCCAAAATAAAAAAAAAAGTAACAATAAAATCTCAAGCCTGTTAGGTCAGGAGCCTCCCTTGCTCCCAGTCCTCCATGGCTGCCCACTGCCCCCTCAACAAAGGTGTCCTCCAGGCCCCATGCTCTCCGTTGCTCACTCTGCTCCAGACACGGGGGCTTCTCCTCACTCTGCCTCTAATGATCAGCGCCAGGCCTGCCTCAGGGCCTTTGCCCTGGCTGTGCCCTCTGCCTGACACTCTTTCCACCTGGCCTGTTCACTGTCCACCTTCCAGCACCTTCTCAGTGAGCCCCAGCCCAGGCTCCAGGTCCCAATGCCACCCACACATCCCAGACAGGTAGCGCGTGATGACCACAGCATCCTCCGAAATCCAGCCCATCTTCTAAATTCCCAACTGTCCCCAGAAGGGCGGGCCTGGCCTCTGGTCTTTCCCTGCGTCTTTGGCTTAGATTTGGAACTCTCGCCGCCCCCACCTCCCGCTGTACTGCTTTTCTGTGACCATGACTTTCACTTGCTCTCCAGGGCCGCATGTTTCCCTACGTGGGAGTGAGCGCTAGACGGCGCTGCCCAGCACAGCAGCTGCTTGCCACACCGGCCTATTTGAACCCAAATTACACCAATGAAAGTAAAGTTTACGGGTTTCCCTGGTGGCGCAGTGCTTAAGAATCCGCCTGCCAATGTAGTGAGACACGGCTTTGAGCCCAGGTCCGGAAAGACATGCCGCGGAGCAACTAAGCCCGTGTCACAACTACTGAAGCCTGCATGTCTAGAGCCTATGCTCTGCAACAAGAGAAGCCATGGCAATGAGAAGCCCACGCAAGGGAGAGGAGCCCCCGCTCTCCACAACTAGAGAAAGCCTGTGCACAGCAACAAAGACCCAACGCAGCCAAAAATAAATAAAGTGAATAAATTCATTTAAAAAAAAGAATTTGCATCGATTGAATGCCTACTGTATGCCAGGCTCTGTGCAGAGCACTCCCTATGAAACAGGAAGAGGATGATTTTAGCCTCCTGGTTGTGGTAGACCCGTCCACCTCCAGGGAGTGGGGCGTCCAGGATTATGAAAGCCGGCTCTCTCAGGCTCCAGGTCATAGCTGAAAAGTCTCCTCCCTCCCTGACCACCCAGTGCAATTCAGAATAGGAACCCCCCCCCCCCCCAGGAACCAATGCCCCACGCCCCAATGACCTGGTCTTTCTCAGAGGCCCTGACTGTGCCCTTCAGTGGGATGCTCACCATCGGGAACCAGACCAGACATCCACTTGGCGGTCTGCCTGTCTCCTGTTGGTCCCTGAGCTCTGCGAGGGCAGGAACCGGGACTGCAGTGGCCGCCGCTGTGTCCCCAACACCCAGTGCAGGCCCTGGGGCACTGTAAACCATTTCCCCCGAACGTGTCCTTCCCCAGAGTCAGGCATCCTCTCCCAGGCCCCTGGTCTCCGGCTCCTCCTGCCCTTCCACACTTCCTGCCGCAGCCCACCCCGCCCTACTTTGGAGCAGGAGATGGAAGCACCTGGCATACAGTAGGTACTCAATGAATGTTAGGTCCTATTACTACCATGGCTGCTAGAAGGCGCCGAGACGTTTCAAAGATGAGTGAGTGAGCGTGTATGTGGTCCAGACGTGGGCCCCCAGGCCTGGGACACCGCGGGCAGGCACCCGGTGGCAGCCAAGAGGAAGGCATGGCCAGGTACGGACCTTTCGTGATCCCACTTTAGCTGGAGGAGGCCTGTCCACTCCATCATCCCCGAATGGCCGGGACAGGGGTCTGGCGGCCAGGGAGCAGGAGAGAGATGGGGGGGTGACCCACTTGAGCGGCCCGGTTCTCAGAAGGAAGAGCTAAAGTCGCTAGGGCAGGGGTCCCCAACCCCTGGGCCGCGGACCGGTAGCAGTCCGCTGCCTGATAGGAACCGGGCCGCACAGCAAGAGGTGAGCAGCGGGCCAGCGAGCGAAGCTTCATCTGCCGCTCCATATCGCTCGCATTACCGCCTGAACAAACCTTGACCCGCTCCGTGGAAAAACTGTTTTTCCACGAAACCGGTCCGTGGTGCCGGAAAGGTCGGGGAATCGCAGCTGAGAGGTGGAACAGCAAAGGAAACCAGCTTGCTCAACCTGTTCTGCGTGCAGCCAGGCTCTCATGTAAACGCCCCAGCCGCCCCCAAGGGTGGAAAGACAAGTAAGTTTGGATTTTACCGCTGGCGAGGAAAGGGATAAACACTGGGAGGCGAGAACACACAGCACAGGCTCACCTGATCGAGAGGAAAACAGAGAGAAACCACAGAAGTTTTCATGAAACGGAAACAAGCTTTCTAGCGAGGTTATTTAAAGGCTGGAAATTAAATCACTTTGCAGTTAGAACAGCCTAACGTAATCTTCGGCATAATTTTCCAGAGCGCCAAGTAAAAAACATCTCCAGCAGTCGTATTTCCTTTCAGTTTATTTTATCACCTCTAAATTCCTCAGAGATTGACTGATTTTACCGCCCGCCTTGCAGCCGCGGAGGCTTGTGGGGGCGATAGGCAAAACACCCGGAGCACACGCAGCCCCGCCCCTCGGCGCTCCCTACCCGGGAGCCCGGCCACAGGGCGGGACCTCCGCGGGCCGCCCGACCGCATCCCAGCGTTCCCCGCGGGCGCAGGGAGGCCGCTCTTGCCGGCGCGGCTACTCGCTGGCGTCAGCTGGGGCGCGGAGGCGGAAGATGGCGGTGGCGCCCGGGCGGCCGTGAGGAGCGAGGCGGTGGCGAGGACGGCCGATGGCGGCGGGGAGTCGCCCTCGGGGACCCGCGGGCCGTTAAGGCGCGACGCGGGGCATGTCGGAGCTCGCGGCGCCCGGGGCCCCGGGGCCCGGGCCCAACGGCGGCGGCCCAGCACCCCCGCGTGGGCCTCGCACCCCCAACCTCAACCCCAATCCTCTCATCAACGTGCGCGACCGGCTCTTCCATGCGCTTTTCTTCAAGATGGCTGTCACCTACTCGCGCCTCTTCCCGCCCGCCTTCCGTCGTCTCTTCGAGTTCTTCGTGTTGCTCAAGGTGACCGGGGCCCTGAACCTTGACCCCGGCGGCCGGACCCTTTCCCCCAGGTCTGCGACTTCTGACCCCGCCCGGGGCAGCGCGCCCCTCCCACCCCGTGGCGTAGGCCGGACCCGACCCGTTGGGACCCTTTCCTTAGGCCTGCCGCCCCCTCCCCCCTGCCCAGAAACTTTCACCCGGCAAGGCCCGAGCCTCCCCCGGTTAGTGGCCCCTGATCCCGACTCCAGAAACTCACTCCCAGCCCCCTCCAGGCCGCACCCCACTCCTTGCCCTTCCCAGCGTCCCCCACCTCCGCAGGCCAGAGCCCAGCCCCCTGACCCCCGGCCCTGCCGCCTGGCATCCTCAGCCCGGCATGACCGCCTCCCCACTCTCCGAGCCTGGCCTGGCCCCGAACCCCAAACTCGAGGGATTCCGGGCCTCACCGCCACTGCCCCCTCCCAGGACCCACCCCCGGGCCGCCTACCTGCACCTCTTCCCTCTCCCCCTTTTTCTTGGGGCTCTTCTCCTCGGGCCCTTCTGCTTGCCCCCACTCGGATTCTCCCCGCTCTGAACCTCTGGGGGGAAGGTGACCCAGCTGAGGTCACGCCGTGGGGCTTAGTGGCAGAGTCCAGCCAGTGGTGCTGCTGGTGGCTCTGTGAGGGGCCTCCCGTGGACCCGCCCCCTGTCCTCGCTCGGGTGGCAGAGCTCTCAGCTGTTCAGCGGTGCCGGGAGGGCCGGCACAGATCCCTCCAAGGAGGGGTCTCACTCAGAGAGGGAGCTCGCTGGGTGCCGAGCCCGGCTGCCTGGCGGGTCTGAGGAAGTGGAGAAATGGCTGTTTTGTTTCGTGTCCCGTCCCGGAGTGTCCCCCGGGACGGGGGCGGGGGCCAGGGGTGCTGATGCGCTAGGAAACTCGGATTCCTCGTCTGCAGGAAGGGGGCTGGAGCTGGCGGGCAAGTCGCGTGGGGTGCCGGCTGGGCCAGCTTGGTCGGGAGCCGGCAGCTCTTTGGCGTTGGGTGGCAGGGGTGCGAGCCGTCCCGCAGGCCTGCGTGCGGGTCCCAGCCCGAAACCCCCGGTCCCGGAGCGGCAGGCGTCCCCTGCGGGGGGCGTGGGGGTGGGACTCCGGAGGATTCCTGAGTCGGCCTTCCTTTACCCCAATCCTGGAACCCATGGGCGGCTTGGGGCGTAGACAGAAGACCACGTGAGGCCGTGAGTGCTTGGGGAAGAAAACACTGTTCTTCCTGACAGGCTCAGAAGGAGCCCGTGTCACTCGAGGGGGTGCCCTGTGTGAGGTGGGCCCCCCGTGGAGCTGAGCTTCCCCTGAGAGCCCGGCCTGAGGCCTTGGCTTTGTCCCGCCAATTCCTGCCCGAGGAGGCCAGGGGTTGGGCTGGCCAGGCAGATGGGCTGCACGTCCAGGCCGCGTCCCTGGTGCCTGGGGCCCGGTGATCGGGCTGCCCTCGGCTCCCTGCACCTCCTCTCTCCTCGGGGCTGCGGCCAGGAGGCCCTTCATCCCCCGAGAGCCTACCTCACTCCTGGCGCCTTTGGTTTCCCTCGTGTGCAAAGGGAGGGCTCGGCTGGCTGATCTCTGAGGCCGCCTCAAGCTCCAGAAAGCTCTGCTCCTTTGCCTCTCGGCCGCCCAGCTTCTGGGCCCTTGCTACAGAGATCAAGTTCCCCTCCCTGCCCCGCTCCTCAGCCTCTTCCTGTGGCACCTGTTCCTCTCTGCTCACTGCTGGCGGGAGCCGCCCTTGCCATTCTCTTTGCCGCCTCGTGCCAATCTCTGGGTCCAGCGATGAGTGGGGTGACCAGGAGGAAGGGGGAGAGACGGCAGCCCACAGGGCAGGGTCTGTGTCACATCAGGCAGCCTCAGGCTGCGAGGAAGGAGGTGGGTAGCAGAAACGGCGCATGCAGAGGCCCTGGAGCTGGCGGGACGGCACAGCCGTGTGGCTGGTGAGTTAGAGCATGGGGGTCACAGGGTGCCAGAGGTTGGGGGGCTGGAGCACCCAGGGGCTGTGAGGTGGCCAGGCCAGCTGGCAGGCAGAGGGCAGGAAAGGCCCTGGACAAGACTTCTGAAATCCTGAGAGCGAGGTGGACGGGGCTGCTGAGTGCACCCTGCCTTCCCCGCGTGGGTAGGGCTGCCCTGTGTGTCTGATGATAGGTTGTAGGGGGAGGGAAGCCTGGGCAGCCAGCTCGTTCCACGGTGGGGAAACAAGTCCAGATCTGGGGCAGCCCTCGTCAAAGGGGTGAGAGAGTCCTGGCCCACCTCCAGGGACCCACACACTCAGTCAAGGGCGATGGACCCCGCCTGGGGTTTCGGGTCACGGATAAGGACAGTGATGTGGCAGATCCCGGTGAGGGGTGCTGGAGAGGGCGTCAGGGTGACAGTGAGGGCATGGGGGCCACTCAGCGAGGTCATGGTGCCACCAGCCCCCCCCGTCCGTTCAAGTGCCCCTGCTCTCGGGGCCCAGCCAGCCCTGCCTGTTGTGTGTTCCAGGTTGAACTCCTGGCTCCACCCCTCCTGGCTGCGTGGCCTCTGTGCCTTGGTTTCCTCATCTGCAAACTGGGGGTGATGGCAGGCACTTGTGTCTCCAGGGGAAGTGCTCGGGCTGCCCCTGGCATTGGGCCACCCCGTGTGTCAGCGCTTTTTGTGATATCTCGGCACGTTGTACGGCGTTGTCCTCATCTCCCAGAGCAGACAATGTCCCAGACATGGCTCCTGCTGGACATCTGGGCCCAGAGAGCACGACTGGGGCTGTGGGTCAGCTCTCTGACTTCACCCTGCTGTGCTGTGGGTCCCACACTGTCATGACTCCCGTCACCAGCTCCCAGGTCCCCAGACACAAAGTTAGGGAGAGGTGCTAGGGGTCCCGAGCGACGCTTGGCCTGTGGCCACGTCTCAGGGCCCTGGTGCAGGCTGGCCTGTGGGAGGCTCTGCAGACGTGGGGGCCTCAGCTGGCCTTCCCTACTGCCTCCCCGGCCCCTCCTCCCCAGGCAGGGTCCCAGCTCTGTTCTCAGCACAGCATCTGTCTGCCGTGACCTGAACCCCAGGGGCTTGGGATGTGCAGTCTGTCTCTGCTTAAATCAGCAGTGCTCTGATTCCTGCCCTGTCAGGACAGGAGCGGGTGCTCTGCTGACCCAGCCCGTGCCCAGTCTGCAGGGCAGGCTCCAGAGGGGAAGCTGGGCGGTCCATAGCCAGCACTGGCACCACCCTGTGGTGCTCATGGCAGGGCGTGGAGAGGACGAGGTGCTGGTGGCCCTGCTGGTGGCCACGTGCAGTTCACCACACCCCTGAGCATCATCGTTGACAGAGGACAAGGAGCTGCTTCGTACTCTGGTTCCCCACGATCATTTGTACCACACGAGGAACTCACCCCGGGAGCGATGCCCTTGACACGGCATCCAGGCCAGAAGGGTGGCACTTGGCCAACCGGGACCCCATGAGAAACAGCGGTCAGACGGGGGCTCCTGGAGCCGGGGGTTGGGGTGACGTCGGGCAGGGCCTCTCCTCGGCACTATGGACACTGGGGCTGGGACGTTCTCTGTGGGGGGCCGTCCTGGGCTATGTGGGGTGTGGAGCAGCCTCCCCGGCCCTGCCCACTCGATGCCAGGAGCCCCCCAGTCGCGATGACCACAGACGTCCCAAGATGTGGCCCTGTGTCAGGATCCCCCCAGTGAGCAGTTAGGCCTGTCCTGTCTTACTCTGGGGAAACCGTACCTCAGGAGACAGAGCGAGCCCTGCCATGGGGCCGTTGGCATAGCCAAGAGGGTCGGCTGTGTTCAGCGACTCAGGCTGGCCTGGGAGCGGTGCAGAGGGTGCCCGGCTGGCCAGGGAGGCTATTTTTAGCCAGTGAGGTCAGGAGTTTTCTCCTGGGGCAGCCAGGTGATGGCACCACGTGCTCTGCTTGGGCCCCTGTTGGGTGGGCCTGAGCCCAGCCTGGGTGGGGGTCCTGCAGGCGCCTGGAGGGCCTCGTCCTGGCTCACTTGGGCAGTCACAGGACCCAGGCTGCCCGGAGGGGCTCGCGAGCCTTCCCTCCCCCGGGGAGCTCAGCCATGCTGTCTGCAGCCCGATATGCCAGGTGGGGTCCTCCAGGCTGGGCTGTGGGGTCTCAGGCAGCTTCCCTGCTGACTGCCCCCTGCCCCCAGGCCCTGTTCGTGCTCTTCATCCTGGCCTACATCCACATCGTCTTCTCCCGCTCGCCCATCAACTGCCTGGAGCATGTGCGGGACAAGTGGCCGAGAGAGGGCATCCTGCGCGTGGAGGTGCAGCACAACTCGAGCCGCGCACCCGTCTTCCTGCAGTTCTGCGATGGCGGCGGCAGCTTCCCTGGGCTGGCTGTGGAGCCGGGAGGCCTGGAGCTGGAGGACGAGGAGGAGGAGGAGGAGGAGGAGCTGACCATGGAGATGTTTGGGAACAGCTCCATCAAGGTGAGCTGGCTGGGAGTGCCATGTAAACGCACAGAGGAACTGGTGACGCAGTCTGTGCAGGACAGGCTGCTGGGAGCGTTCCTGACCTTCAGGGCCACAGGCCTCCCTGTCTGCTGCTGCTCCCGCTCCCGTGGCCTCGCGGCTGACTGGGACCCCGGGCTGCTTCCCAGCTGTCACTTGAAAGGGATTGGCCCAGTTCTGGGGGTGCCAAGGGCAGATACAGCTGGGAAGAAGGACCTGGGCCCTGGGCATCCTGGTGATGCAGCACCCGTCAGCAGAGGCACGCCAGTGGACACGGGCCCACAGCCCGCAGGGAGGGCCGTGCTTGGGCAGCCAGAGGCCAGGATCCTGTGGCCCAGGGATCGGTGTGGGGAGGGTATTGGTGCAGACCTCAGCAGCGGACCGCATCCCTCCCGCACCCTCACCCGGAGACAGGCTCTCAGGGAGCTCAGTGTTGGGGGTCGGGGCTTTGATGGGACAGGGGCGCATCTGCTTCCAGTCAGTCGGTGAGGGAGAGGCCTCCAGGCCCGGCCCTTTGGCACCATGGGCCTGCTGACCCCTGCCTCCCTCTCTGCAGTTTGAGCTGGACATTGAGCCCAAGGTGTTCAAGCCACCAGGTGGTCCCGAGGCCCTAAACGACAGCCAGGAGTTCCCCTTCCCTGAGACGCCCGCAAAAGGTACTCATTGCTCAGTGGGGCTAAAGGCCAGTGCCCCCGGTGGGCTGCGGTCACCCCGCCCCTCCCACGGGAGAGAGGTTCCGCAGGCTGACCAGGCCTGTCCCACCCACAGCGTGGCCGCAGGACGAGTACATCGTGGAGTACTCGCTGGAGTACGGCTTCTTGCGGTTGTCGCAGGCCACGCGGCAGCGGCTCAGCATCCCAGTCATGGTGGTCACCCTGGGTGAGTATCACCTGCAGAGTGAGGCTCTGGGGGAGGGGGTACCCAGAAACACTCGTTTCCGGGGCCTGGGGGGGCCGCCCCTGCTCTGAGCTGCGGGAAGCTTCCCGAGGCTTCATCCCTTGACCGTTCTTCCGGGGCTGTCAGGCCCATCACTGCTCGGGGCGGGGGCGGGCAGGGGCGGGCAGGGGCGGGCAGGGGCTTCTCCACTCCCAAAGATGGAGACGCGCGCGGCACGACTGGGGCTGCTGGGGGCCTGGCCCGGTGCAGCCCCCGTCACGGCCCTGCCCGCAGACCCCACGCGGGACCAGTGCTTCGGGGACCGCTTCAGCCGCCTGCTGCTGGCCGAGTTCCTGGGCTACGATGACATCCTCATGTCCAGTGTGAAGGGCCTGGCGGAAAACGAGGAGAACAAGGGTGCGGCCCGGCGGGGGGCGGGGCCGGGGCGGGGGGCGGGGCCTGGGGAGGGGCGCGGCTCACCGCCTCCCGCGCAGGCTTCCTGCGGAATGTGGTGTCCGGGGAGCACTACCGCTTCGTGAGCATGTGGATGGCCCGCACGTCCTACCTGGCCGCCTTCGTCATCATGGTCATCTTCGTGAGTGCTGCGGGCGGGCGGGCGGGCGGGGCCGGCGGGCGGGGGCGCGGCCCGGCCCGGCCCGGCCCGGCCCGGCCCGGGCCTCACGCTGCACTGCTTGCAGACCCTGAGTGTGTCCATGCTGCTGCGCTACTCCCACCACCAGATCTTCGTCTTCATTGGTGAGTTTCCCCGCCGGCCACCTCCCCCGCCTCCCCCGCCCCCGCCGGGCGCCTCACCCGGTCTGCCCGCCCGCCGCCCTCTGCCCGCAGTGGACCTGCTGCAGATGCTGGAGATGAACATGGCCATCGCCTTCCCCGCAGCGCCCCTGCTGACCGTCATCCTGGCCCTCGTGGGTGAGGACCCTGTGCCCCCACACCCTGCCCCCACCCTGGCGCGTCACCTGCCCCACCCCCCACCAGTAGTCCCCCGTCTCCCCGCAGGAATGGAGGCCATCATGTCTGAGTTCTTCAACGACACCACCACGGCCTTCTACATCATCCTCGTCGTGTGGCTGGCCGACCAGTATGACGCCATCTGCTGCCACACCAACACCAGCAAGCGGCACTGGCTTCGGTGGGCAGTGGGGCCCGTGGGGCTTGGGTGGGGGCAGCCGGGTGGGCGGCACCTCACTGTGGCCCCCGCAGGTTCTTCTACCTGTACCACTTTGCCTTCTACGCCTACCACTATCGCTTCAACGGGCAGCACGGAGGCCTGGCCCTCGCTGCGTCCTGGCTCTTCACCCAGGTGAGGGCGCCCTTGGGGCGGGGCGGGTGGAGGCTGCACGTGGCCGGGCCCGCCTGACCCGCACGCGCGGTGCCCGCCCGCAGCACGCCATGGTGTATTTCTTCCACCACTACGAGCTGCCCGCCATCCTGCAGCAGGTCCGCGCCCAGGATGCGCTGCTGCGGGCGCCCCCTCTGCGCCCTGGCGGCCCTGCTGCCCCGCCGGATGACCTGAGCGACAACGGCGGTGCCTCGGTTGCCCTGCCGGGCTCCACCAGCCAGCCCCCTGCCCTGCGCCCTGGCTTGCAGGGTGCTGGCGGACGCCCCGGGCCCGTGGCTGACGCACCCAGCTCCCTGGTGGCCGCGGCGGCCTCAGTAGCTGCAGCAGCCAGTGGTGACCTGGGCTGGATGGCAGAGACGGCCGCCATCATCACAGACGCCTCCTTCCTGTCTGGCCTGAGCGCCTCTCTCCTGGACCGGCGGCCGGCTAGCCCCCTGAGCCCCAGTGGGGTGCTCCCTCGGGCCCCCCAGGACAGTGCCCCCACAAGTGACTCCCCAGGGTCTGACACAGCCCCTCAGACCGCCGGGGTGAGTGGGCCCAGCCTTGCATCCACGGCTCCAGTGGATGCTCCCTCGGAGGTTGGCTCCTGAGCCCTGGGCAGCCGACCGCCTCTGTCCCTCGCCATCCAGGCCAGCTGGGTGTGACCTGGCTAGAGCCCTCCGGGGTCAGGGAAGCTGTCCCCAATGGCTCTGGGACTGCCCAGCCTGCCTTAGGTGGTATCGGAGTCCATCAGGTTTGCTTGGAGGCGGGCTTCTCTCCCCCAGGGCATGGGGCCTGCCTGCGGCCTGTCCCCGGCTATGGTGGGCCCCCTCAGCCAATGAATTAAGACTGCCGATGAGCCAGGGTGGGAGAAGGGATGGGGGCTCCGTGGAAGGTTCTGCGAGGGGTTGGTGAAAGGTCCGGAGCGAGCTGTCCCGGGGCAAAACAGGCAAGCCTCTGAGCAAGGTGAAACAAGTGGGGCTGGCTCAGCTGGTGCTCCCTCGTGTGCAGTGCCTTTCCACCGCCACCCCACACGCCCAGGCTGGGGCCCCCGGGAAGGCAAAGCTCAGGCCCAGGACGCGCCCAGGCACCAACATCGAAGGCGGCCACGGGGGACGCCGGGGTCCCGCCTTGTTTGGGGTGAAGAGACGGCCGGTGGCCCAGCCCAGTTACACCGTGAGGAATGCAGAAGAGGGCTCATTCCACTCTATTTAATTGCAGTGTACAAAATGGTGTTTGTATATAGAATAAACTGTTGACAGCGTCCAGCCAGCGTTTGTGTGTGCGGGGAGGGGGCGGGGTCGACCCCGTGGCCGGGCAGGGCCCCTCGGAGCCCCCGCTGCAGGTGGAGGAGGGCCTGGTCCCGCATCACCGGGCGGCCACGGGTGCTTCCTCAGAGACCTGGAGCCGGCTGTGCGGCCCGTAGCGGGCGCTGTCCCCGAGCTGAGCGAGGAGCTGCTCGCGCCGCACCAGCGCCTGGCGGAGCCTCTCGCGTGCACCTGCAATGCGCTGCTCCAGCTGCTCTAGCTCCCCGGGGCGCGGGGCGCCCGAGAACAGCTCGGCGGGCGGGCGGCCGTTGGAGCAGAGCCAGACGGGGCCCCCGGGCGGCCCGGCCACATCCGCATCCGCGTCTGGGGCATCCTCAACGGGAGCGGTGGCGGCGGCCACGGCCGGCTCCAGCAGGAAGTGCGCGCGACGCTCCCTCACCGAGGCCCGGCGCACCCGTGTCCAGCCCCCCGGGCCCGCGGGGGCGGCCAGAGTGTCCTGCTGCGGCTCCTCGGGACCCCTGGGTACGGATGGGGCTGGGCAGCCGCGTCCTACCCACAGTCCCACTCTGCCCTTTAGGGTCAGGGTCCCTGAGGAGGCCGTGGGTGGCGGGAGGTGTGGATCCATTGGTTGGCTGGAGGGCGGGGATGGGAGTTGCTGGGGTGGAGAGCGGCCCCCAGGGCCCCTTACCTCGGCTCCGGCTCTTCCTGCCCGTCGGGCGGCTCCGTGTTGAGGGCCCGATGGATTCTCTAGGAGCCAAGACAGAAGTCGCGTCGGGGTCGGGTCAGCAGCAGGCCGTCCTGCAAGCGTCTCCCCCTCCCTCCACCCCCCAGCCCCCGCTCCTCACCTGGCTCGTGTGCAGCCAGTACTGCAGCTTGTTGCCCCTTCGGATGCGCGGCAGCGCCAGGCGGTAGAAGACGTGCTCGCCCAGCGAGCTGAGCAGAGCACTGCCTAGGCCCAGGCAGAGCAGCACGAAGAGTCCCGAGAAGTGGCAGATGCCCATCTGGAGGGTCTGCGGGCAGGACGCAGGCACAAAACCCCTCCTGGTCATGGCAGACTCTTGGGGAGCGCTGGCCTTGGACGGGGGTGGGGGCAGTGTGGTTGGGCGAGAGAGAAGGGCCTGGGGCTGTGGAGCCGGATTGGAAGGCTAGGGCTCCATTTTCAGAGGTGAGGTGTCATGGAAGAAAGGCCACTGGAACTGGGGTTTTGGAGAATGAATAGGGGGCAGAAAAGCGGGCAAACACACAGTCTTGGGAACGAGCAGGGGTTGGTCACCTTGGTGAAGGACCATACAGGCTCAGAGCCCCCCACGCCTACCCCTCCCTGCGTCCCGGGCCTGCCCTACCTCTGTAACAGCGAAGACCCGCTTGCCACAAGGCACCATCTTGTACCACTTGTCGTGCAGCAGGTCGATGAAGCCGGAGGACTTGTAGCGGCTGATGAACTCGGACAGGTTAGAGGTGAGCGGTGAATTCCGGGGGAGTCCGATGCCATAGCCTGGGGGAGGCCGGGCGTTGGGTTGGAACCAGGCTGGACACAGACCCACAGGAGCTGTGCCCGCCTGGAGCCCGCAGATCACTGGTCCCGGGGGCCGCTCACCCTCGATGGCGAAAGGCTTGCCCACGGTCAGCAGTCTGCAGTCCGCGTCGATGGACACCTCGTAGTCCAGGAGCGACTTGTCCATGATGAAGGCGTTGAGCTTGGGGGGGTCGCTTCTGCCCGGGATGGGGACGGGTTGAGCATCCCCGCCCGCCTGGCCCCGCCCCCGCCCCGCCCCGCCCCCCTCGCCCCCCTCACGTCAGCATGGCGACGCCGTGGGGCGTGGTGGGGGCACTGTGGCGCCGCACGTGTGCGTACATCTCCGGGAAACTCTTCTTGATGTAGGCCTCGGCGCTGCTTTCCCACACGGTGCCGAAGCGGAAGCCCTGGGACGGGTGGTGCAGCTGCGGGCCAGCGCCCGGTCAGCGTCTGGGTGGGGGGCCTTGATCCCGGTCCGGCTCTCCCCCACCCCCGTTCCGTCCGCCAGCCCGGAGCGCCCAGGCCCAGGGCTCTCAACCGGCTCACGTGGGCCGCGGCATCTCTGGGGGGCCGTCCTGGGCTCCGTGGGGTGCGGAGCAGCATCCCTGGCCCCACCCCTTAGATGCCAGGAGCCTCCTGCCCTAGTCTGACAACCACAGATGTGCCAGGACATGACCCAGTGTCCCCTGGGGGCAGGACCGCCCAGTTGAAAATGTTCTAAATCCCGCACGTCCATCTCCAGGCCCTTAACTCCACACTTCCGCCTCCGCCGCACCCGCTGAGTCTCTCCTTAGGGTCCCCCGGGAGCCCCAAGCTCACCGCGTCCAAGACCCACTCCCGAGCCACCCCACACCTTCCCACCGCAGTCGCTCTCCCTCCTCAGCCCGCCTCTGCGTCTCTCATCTCTGTAAGGCCAGAAGGCCCGGGGTGGCTGATGCATGCAAAACTCACGGGTTGCATCAGCCCGGGACCTTCCACACCCCTCCCTCCCCCCGGAAAACGGACCCAGGGACGTTCCACCCAGCCTCACGCTTCCCGCCCTCGAAGGGCGGAACCAACGGTCCTGAGGCTGATGCAACCGATATCCGACATTGACAAAGATACTACAAGATAAGGACTGCTTCGCCCAAAAGAGGCGCCTTCCTGGTCTGACGGCCCCTTCTTCCTCTTCCCTGTATAAGTTTTGCCCCAACCCTCACCCGGGCGCGACTTCTCTGGCCCCTCTCCCGGACCAGCGAGCCTCGCCCGGGAGCGCTCCCAAATAAAGCTGACTTAAAGCTTCCTTGGTTTCATGGTGCCGTTTCTCCTAAGCCAGACCTTACATTTGGTGCCGAAACCCGGGAGGGGTATCGAGCCCCGCGCGCTGCCGCGTGGGCCACCCCTCCCCTCCGCCAGAAGACGACCGGGAAACCTCCACTCACTCACCCGATCCGGCAGGAAACGGGGTAAGTCCCCCTTTTCGTTCCCTTTGACTCCCAGAGTCCCTGTCCGCCGGACTCCCTGTCCACCATCGCGGCCGCGTCAGGGATTATTCCTCCGTCCTCCTCCCGAGCCTCAGCGGCCGTGGAGACGTCCCAACCGTCTGACCGCTCTCCGATCCGCCGTGATTGGAGACTGAGACCAGGGACGCCTCTCTCTCTCTCTCCATTCACTCAGGGACAAGCTGGGAGCCATGGGAACCTCACAATCCAAACCAGATCCTAAGACGCCCCTGGGGTGTCTCCTGGCTAATTTACCTCTGCCGCAAACGCCTTGTTTTCTATTCCACCGTGGCCAGGCCACAGTACCCCGTAGACAACCAATCCAAATGGCCTCCTGAAGGGACTTTTCGATTTTAACATCCTCCGTGATCTAGATAATTACTGCCGCAGCATGGGAAAATGGTCTGAGGTCCCCTACGTCCAGGCCTTCTGGTACCTGCGCTCCTGCCCCTCCCTCTGCGTCGGCTGCTCTACCTCCCAAATCCTCCTCGTAAAACAAACACCTCCTCCATCCAAACCCTTAATCTCCTTCGATGATGATTCCTCCCCACTCACCGAATCCCCCGAATCTCTCACCACCCCTCCCCTCAGGACTCCTCCCCAGCCTTCGCCTTACCCTGAAGCGGTCCCTTCTCCTCCCGAACCCACTCCGGCACCTCCCACCGCCCCTCCGCTCCCTCCACCGACCTCTCCCCCTCTCCACCCCTCTCTTCGCCAGTCAGCGCACACACACGCTCACACCACCATGACCCTCAAGACCCAAATCTCCTTTGCCCCCTAAGGGAGGTGGCTGGAGCGGAAGGATTAGTCTGGGTCCATGTTCCCTTTTCCCTCCGAGATCTTTCCCAAATTGAAAAACGATTGGGCTCCTTTTCCACCGACTCCTCCCGCTACATCAAAGAATTTCGCTCTCTTTCTCAAGCCTACGATCTGACCTGGCACAACATCTTTGTGGTTCTGTCCTCCACCCTAACTTCTGACGAATGGGAAAGAATTTAAACTGCCGCCCGAAACCATGCAGATCAGGTTCACCTCACTGACAACTCCATGCCCGTTGGAGCTACTGCCGTTCCCGGCACCGATCCAGGCTGGAGTTATCAAGATGGCCAGGACGGCCACCGAAAACGTGACCTAATGATTCAGTGCCTCCTGGCCGGCATGCAGGCAACCTCACATAAAGTTGTTAATTATGAAAAATTAAAAGAAATAACCCAAGAACCTAACAAAAACCCAGCTATCTTTCTTTTTTTGTGTGTGTGTGTTACGGGGGCCTCTCACTGTTGTGGCCTCTCCTGTTGCGGAGCACAGGCTCCGGACGCTCAGCTATCTTTCTTAACCGCCTTACAGAGGCCCTAACTCTCTATACCCGGCTGGACCCTGACACCACTGCAGGTGCAACAGTCCTAGCCACCCATTTTATCACTCAATCGGCCCCAGCTATCAAAAAGAAATTCAAACGGGCAGAGGATGGCCCCCAAACCCCTATCCGAGACCTGGTAAAGATGGCCTTTAAAGTATATGATGCCCGCAAGGACTTGGCAGAATCCAGCCGACAGGCTCGGTCGGATGCACCAAAAGGTGGCCCTGCAGACCCAGGCCCTTGCAGCCGCCCTGCGGCCGGCCATCTCCCATCCACGGGCTCCGCCAAAGGCAACCCCACCAGGGGCTTGTTTCAAGTGCGGAAAGGAAGGACACTGGGCTCGCCAATGTCCCAACCCCCGGCCTCCCTCTAAGCCCTATCCTAATTGCGGACTAACGGGCCACTGGAAGAGTGATTGTCCCGCGGCCGGCCCTCCCTCAGCGCCTCCACGTGGAGGGCAGACCCACCCAACGGCGCTACCGCTCGAACTGCTGGGATTGGCTGACGACTGACGGCACCCGGACTCGGGGACCCCCATCACCCTCGCCGAGGGTAACGCTGCAGGTAGCGGGTAAGTCCATCTCATTCCTGGTGGACACGGGAGCCACCTATTCGGTCCTGCCTACCTATTCCGGGCCAGTTTCTCCTTCCCAGATCTCGGTTATGGGTATTGATGGCAAACTGTCCTTCCCGCTCCAGACTGGCCCACTCTCATGTCACATCGAGGGGCTCCCTTTTACTCACTCTTTCTTAGTCATACCGTCCTGCCCGGTTCCCCTGCTTAGCCGAGACATACTTTTTCAATTAGGGGCCTCCCTCCAGCTTGTTAGGCTTGACCCTAAGGTTCCCTCCTC
>RJWK010039385.1:0-20410 GCA_004363435.1 Platanista minor | reverse complement strand
GAACAGACCAATCACAAGCACTGAAATTGAAACTGTGATTAAAAATCTTCCAACAAACAAAAGCCCAGGACCAGATGGCTTCACAGGCGAATTCTATCAAACATTTAGAGAAGAGTTAACACCTATCCTTCTCAAACTCTTCCAAAATAGAGCAGAGGGAGGAACACTCCCAAATTCATTCTACGAGGCCACCATCACCGTGATACCATAACCAGACAAGGATGTCACAAAGAAAGAAAACTACAGGCCAATATCACTGATGAACATAGATGCAAAAATCCTCAACAAAATACTAGCAAACAGAATCCAACAGCACATTAAATGCCTGCTGCCCAGAATGGACACCTGAAAGGCCTAATAGGAACAGAAGAGAATCTAGGAGAGAAGGCATGGAGAACATATCTTAAGCCAGCTTTTTCTAGGTCTCACAGAAGCATAAATAAATACACATTTCTTTCTCCATTTTTGCCTTTTCTTTTCTCACAATAAGAGTGGTAAGATTCAGAGGACCAAGATCAGGGTATAAGCCTGAAATGAAGAGCCTGAGTTGAGATCATCCTGTCCTAGTCTAGTTATATACTCTGCTAGAGGGTCAAAACGAGTCCCATAGATGTTTGCAAACAGAAGAGCTCAAGAGGTTTGGAAACCACAGAGGGCCAAAGTAGAACTAGAAATACAACAGTTTTTCATTTTCGAATGTCCTATGTGCATAGATGGAAAATACAGAAGCAGTTGGATGTTTTAAAAAAGAAAGTGTAGCAAAGAAATATTCAGCAGCTTTGATTCATGGAATGTTTACGATTCCAGACACCCAATGCTTCGGTCGGGGTCCCAGAATGTACTCCAAATCTGATATGTGTGTGACTCATAAATGTTTATTGGATATACGAATCAACAAATATCAAATAAATAAAATGCATTAGCTTCAACTTCTTTTGCCTGGTTCCCAAGAAAACCAGATTTGGTCAGCTGGGTTCCATGGCAAGGTGAGGAACTGGCCTTGGGCAGACTTCACAAGATATACGTAGCTCCTGAAGTCAGATGAGGTTGGCTCAGGAACACTTTGTAGGTTCTTAAGTCCTTGGCTAAAACTGAAACCAAGGCGTCCTGAAAACTTTCTATGCCCAAATTAAGAAAAAAGCTCTAAAAGACACTTCATTTGCTTGTGAAAACACAATGAAAAGAATATATAACCACTTTTGCTTCCACAGGTTGTATAAAAACATAGGCTATATATTGTTTTCCTTTTGAAAGATTTCTTAAGAATCAAATGATTGAAAAGTGATTGATGGTAACTTTGATATAAACATAACTGTCATTGAGGATTTCTTAAACTCTAGTGATTTTATAAAAATTTCAGTCCATGAACCTATAAGAGTTTTGGTTTGGTTAACGTAGCCACACTAATCATCTGCTAAACTATGAAGTATGAAGTTTTTCTTTGGTGTTCCAAATCTCCCTTTTATGCGACCCACTTTCCTTCTTATATCCCTCCTCTATTACTGCAGGCCCATCCTCCACTGGGAAGAAACTGTTCCAATTAAACTCACACACAGAAATGATGATAATGATGATGATGATGATGACAATGGTAACACCTACTATTTATTTAGTGCTAACCATTGACATGTTATTTCCTCAAAACTTATGAGCCAGGTCAGGCTTTACCTGCACTATTTCACTTAATCCTCTCTACCCTATGAGATCTATATTCTATTTTTCCATTTTACAGGTGACAAAACTGACACTACCAAATGGAAATGATTTGTAAAACGTCCCACACCTGGTGAGTGGTAGAGCTGAAATTCAGTCTCCTATTTATATGAGTTCTGAGTCCATTGCCTTTATTATTCTAATGAAAGTAATAATGAACTGCTAAATTCACTTGTTACCTGTCCTTGCAATTCTTTCATTTTAAAAGAGAACCAGCAGTAGAAAGTGGTGTTTAATAGAAAGTTAAGAATTAGAATTGGTGTGGCTCCTAGCATGAGTAACTGGCTAGTGCAGAAAATATTTTCAAATTGCTGAGAAAGTACTTTCCAGAATCTCCCAAATCACAAATCACACCACATAGAGAAATTTTCTGCACTTTGTGACTGAAATGGGGATTAAGAGACCCAAATGATAACACCAGTTATGCTATTACCTAGATCCAGGCTTTAAGTGTCTCATCTGTAAAATGAAGAAGGGAGACTAGATCACCTACAGGGATTGTTTCAGCTCCAACACCCCGTTTTTGAAGGCTTGATTGCATATTGAATGTATATAGGGAACAGATCTTAGGGTTATTTGGTAGTACTAAAATCCTTGTTTCTTTTCCTTTCAGAACTCTAGTTTCTCAGCCTTATATAAGTCTTCTCTGAGGTGAAAGATATCCTGTAAAGGGCTTCCCCGGTGGCGCAGTGGTTGAGAGTCCGCCTGCCGATGCAGGGGACACGGGTTCGTGCCCCAGTCCGGGAAGATCCCACATGCTGCGGAGCGGCTGGGCCCGTGAGCCACGGCCGCTGAGCCTGCGCGTCCGGAGCCTCTGCTCCGCAACGGGAAAGGCCACAACAGTGAGAAGCCCGCTTACCGCAAAAAAAAAAAGAATTAAGATATCCTGTAAAACACAGTGAAGGCAATTCTTCAGTGAATGTCATTACAAATTACAGTCCTGAAACTAATTCATCTCGCAACCAACTTTCCTAGGAACTGGTAGTGAAGACTTACTGCGGTTTCCAGCCCCTTTCATCTTCAAAGCTCTTACTAAAACATCTAATTA
The DNA here is from genome assembly GCA_004363435.1 of Platanista minor. Classification (NCBI taxonomy): domain Eukaryota; kingdom Metazoa; phylum Chordata; class Mammalia; order Artiodactyla; family Platanistidae; genus Platanista; species Platanista minor. Next base: position 17,649 of record RJWK010039385.1, on the reverse strand, counting down.
ATCTTCAAAATGTCACTAAGGTAGGCACAATCCAAGTGCTTCTCTTGCATTCCAGTCATATCTCCTTGTCAATCATATTCTTGGAATGATGGCCTCAGAGGATACCCGAGAGATTTTTTAGCTGAAAATCACATCTGGTGCTTGATTCTCACAAACATTAATTCTTACAAAGTGCTCATACAGTGTAGTGGATAATTTGGGGATGTCTTCTCAGCACAAGGACCAAGAATTTCCCCCTCTGTCTATAAGTTGTCATCCAAACCAAGTAGAACCTCAAGTATCTAGGTGAGTACAACATGACTCCTTACCTAGTTGATGTTGATTGGACTTAGGTTGAACATCTCCAGCAAGCTGAGCCAGACTACCCTCCTCCATAACGAAGAATGGGCATGAAGCTACTACAGCCTCAGTCTGGACTGGTTTCTTGAATGGAGTTGATAATCTTGGAAGTGGTAGTACATCTACCTTCCTCTGTGAGCCAATCTGCAAAAGTAGAAAAAATGAAGCAGATGTGCAATAAGGAAGAGAGATGTAATACAGAGAGAAGAGTACTCCCTGAATTTCCCCTTGGTTTTTCATTTACTGGTTACAACTCTTGACTGAACCTCTGAATTTGTGTCAAATTAGTATATTCACTTGTATCTCCAGTCTATGCTTGAAAAACTCTAGTAACAGATGAGTCACTAGATTTTTTTCCTACCATCTCTCACGACTTCTTGTTCTTTCCTTCTGAAACTCTTTGGGTCCAGAGTATGACTTTTGTTTCTCTTCCTCCAGTTGGAGTGGGGTAGAAGAAGAGATAGGGGGAAAGGAACTGATTATTTCTCTCTATTTCAGCTGGCTTCTTTTGAATTCATATTTCACTGATAGAACATTGTTTCTTGTCTCTTTTCCAGGAAGACTGTCATAGAATTATAGCTATTCTCTGCAGTATTGTAATAGGAAATATAACAACATAAACCCACAGCCTAACTGATTTTCAGGTAGGCATAAAAGTAGAAAGAATAGAAAGTTTAAAATAGCAATGGATGCTAATATTTTCTCACATTTCCAAATTTATGCTTTGGCCTTTCTACTTAATTGACTCAATCCTTTATGTTTTTATGTTGTGCCCCACCGTGTCTTAAAATCGTGGGCTGTCAGACTAAATCAAAATAAGAACATTACTTAAAGTGTGCACAACTATAAATAATCCCTTTCTGAGTCCCCTGTCTGATGCAACTTGGAAATGGCTATCAATAAAAGCCTGAAGAATGGGTCTGCAATTGATAGCACTGACACTTTAATGGAGTCTGGAAATTTAGTACTTAACCCATGGTTAGGTGTTGAAATGTCCTTTTGCCTGACCTGAAGTGAATTGTTTCCTCCATCCCTGCTTTACTACCTTGACGCCCACCCTATCTCTATAGGTGGCCTAGGAGACTAGGTCTGGGTGGTACCACTGTAGGAAGGGACTGGGTAGCATGTAAATAAAGGATGTCAGGAAAAGTAGGGGAATGTGTGGAGGGAAGCATTAAAGAAAAGAGGCCTCTGGAGCCAAATTGAAATTCAACCTCTGTCATGGTTGTGCCCTGCCCTGGAGCATGGGGATGGGCATCAGAGCTTTGCTGTTTTCTACATCTGTCTGAGATAGTCATCTTGTACCAGGCAATAGAGGTCCGAGCCCACTCATGTGCATAGTGAAATGCTCTTAAAAAGACACAGGGTAAGAAATTTATCTATAAACCCTCCCTCAGAATACACCCACTAGCTGATTTAGCATTATGACATCTCATTCACTTGCTTAGCTCATCAAAAACATTTTGCTACAATGTGCACCTACTATGGGCACTACTGGCATATTTTTTATATAACTATCTCATAGTAGTTCTTAAAGTGTGGTTCCTGTATCAGCAACATTCCCATTGTCTGGAATTTGTTAGAAATGCAAATTATTGGCACCCACCTAGGAAATTTTGGGTTTGGGGTTGAGTAATCTGTGTTTCAACCAACCCTTCAGGTAATCTTGATGTCCACTGAAGTTGGGGAACCACTGCACTGCTCTAGAGACAATCAATTTCAGGCAGGAAATCTATTTAATCCAATCCCTTGAAATGATATGCTTCTTCCTTAGCAGTGCAATGATGAACTATACTTTTAGCTTCAGGCAAAAGTTAAAATCAGTAAACTGATACAGTCTTTATTTAAAATTTAGATAATTTGTTCAACCATAAAAATTTTGCCTTAGTTTTGATTTTTAAAAATATTTGTCTTGGGGACTTCCCTAGAGGTCCAGTGGTTAAGACTTTGCACTTCCCCTGAAGGGGGTGCAGGTTTGATCCCTGGTCAGGGAACTAAAATCCTGCATGCCGCAAGGCACAGCCAAAAAAAAAAAAAAAATTGGCTAACATAGCTGGATGTATGAATAAAGCCCCCTTGGTATCTTTAAAAAAAAAATTTTAAATAAAATATTTGTCTTAATTACTGAGTTTTATTGGTGACCCCCTAAATTTTGTCCCTGGAGTGAATGCCTCACTTGCATACCCTAGCTCTGGCCCTTGAGAAGACTTTCACATCTAGGAGAGAGAACAGACTTCAGAGCAGTCAACTTAATGCTACCTGGATTGTGCAGGAGAGCAGGACAGTCATTCTGGAAGTGGGCTTGGGGGCCTCACACCTCAGCTGCACAGCAGAGGACCTTGTACACACAGACTTCAGAAGGCTCTCACTGAGGGTGGTCAGGGTGGAAATTTTGTAGAATTGCAAGCTTGGGAGATTTTTTTTTTTCCAAACACCCTTTTTTCTGTTTGATTCAACTAATCACCATGTGCTGTCATGTTTCTTTTGTCTTTTGTTGTTGTTGCTGTTGGAGTATAGTTGCTTTACAATGTTGTGTTAGTTTCTACTGTACAGCAAATTGAATCAGCTCTATGTGTATATATATATATATCCCCTCTTTTTTGGATTTCCTTCCCATTTAGGTCACCGCAGAGCACTGAGTACAGTTCCCTGGGCTATACAGTAAGTTCTCATTAGTTATCTATTTTATACATAGTATCAATAGGGTACATATGTCAATCCCCATCTCCCAATTCATCCCACCCCCCTTCCCCCTTGGTATCCATATGTTTGTTCTCTATGTCTGTGTCTTTATTTCTGCTTTGCAAATAAGAACATCTATACCATTTTTTTAGATTCCACATATGCATTAGTATACAATATTTGTTTTTCTCTTTCTGACTTACTTCACTCTGTATGACACACTCTAGGTCCATCCACGTCTCTACAAATGACCCAATTTCATTCCTTTTAATGACTGAGTAATATTCCATTGTATATATGTACCACATCTTCTTTATCCAATCCTCTGTTGATGGACATTTAGATTGCTTCCATTACCTGGCTATTGTAAATAGTGTTGCAATGAACATTGGAGTGCATGTGTCTTTTTGAATTGTGATTTTCTCTGGATATACGCCCAGGAGTGGGATTGCTGGGTCATATGGTAGCTACAGTAATCAAGACAGTTTGGTACTGGCAAAAAACAGAAATATAGATCAATGGAACAGGATAGAAAGCCCAGAGATAAACTTACACACATATGGTCACCTAATTTATGACAAAGGAGGCAAGAATATACAATGGAGAAAAGACAGCCTATTCAATAAATGGTGCTGGGAAAACTATACAGCTACATGTAAAAGAATAAAATTAGAACACTGCCTAACCCCATATCCAAAAATAAACTCAAAATGGATTAAAGACCTAAATGTAAGGCCATACACTATAAAACTCTTAGAGGAAAACATAGGCAGAACATTCTTTGACATAAATTGCAGCAAGATCTTTTTTTGACCCACCTCCTAGAGTAATGAAAATAAAAACAAAAATAAACAAATGGGACCTAATTAAATTCAAAATCTTTTGCACAGCAAAGGAAACCATAAACAAGATGAAACGACAACCCTCAGAATGGGAGAAGCAAACGACATTTGCAAATGTCGTTGCAAAACAACATTTGCAAACGAAGCAACTGACAAGGGATTAATCTCCAATATAAAAACAACTCCTGGGGGCTTCCCTGGTGGCGCAGTGGTTGGGAGTCCGCCTGCCGATGCAGGGGACATGGGTTCGTGCCCTGGTCCGGGAGGATCCCACATGCCGCAGAGCGGCTGGGCCTGTGAGCCATGGCCGCTGAGCCTGCACGTTCGGAGCCTGTGCTCCGCGACGGGAGAGGCCACAACAGTGAGAGGCCCGCGTACCGCAAAAACAAAACAAAACAAAACAAAACAAAACAAAAAAACAGCTCCTGCAGCTCAATATCAAAAAAACAAACGCTCAATATCAAAAAAACAAACAACCCAATCAAAACTGTGTGGAAGACCTAAATAGACATTTCTCCAAAGAAGACATACAGATGGCCAAGAGGCACATGAAAAGATGCTCAACATCACTAATTATTAGAGAAATGCAAATCAAAACTGCAATGAGGTATCACTTCACACTGGTCAGAATGGCCACAATCAAAAAATCTACAGGGCTTCCCTGGTGGTGCAGTGGTTGAGAGTCCACCTGACGATGCAGGGGACGCGGGTTCATGCTCCGGTCCAGGAAGATCCCACATGCTGCAGAGCGGCTGGGCCCATGAGCCATGGCCACTGAGCCTGCGCATCCAGAGCCTGCACATCCGGAGCCTGTGCTCCGCAACGGGAGAGGCCACAACAGTGAGAGGCCTGCGTACCGCAAAAAAAAAAAAAAATCTACAAACAATAAATACTGGATAGGGTGTGGAGAAAAGGGAACCCTTTTGCACTGTTGGTGGGAATGTATTCAATAAATTGATACAACAGCTATGGAAAACAATATGGAGGTTCCTTGGGAGATATTTTTTTAATTTCAAGGATTTAAACAATACTTTCAAATGTCGTCATAACATCCTTCAGACTTCCCTGCTTATGAACACACTTTCAGCCAGAGGTGATTGCTAATTTATTGGCTTCTGAGTGAACCCATGCTAATCAGGATGAACTAACTTGATTTAATGTGTCATGTGTGCCTATAGTTATTTTCCATTTTCTTCTGCAGTTATGTCTGATTAATCACTGAACTGTGACAAGAGGGAAGTAATTCATGTTGTGGGCCTGAAACTCATATCCACCTGTACTTTCACCTATGAAACAACAAACTTGCCAAGGATAGGGCTTGACAGCCCAGTGCTCAGTAAGCCAACAACCTTCCTTCTGTCTTCTTTCTTTTCATTTGTTTTTTCATTCCAAACAGCAGGAGCAAAAAGAAGAATACAAAAGGCAAGCATGTAAAAATCATAGTTTAATTAAATGAATTCAATGACTCTTTCTCAATAGGTTTTTATTTTGGGATAGATGCAAGCTGTCAGTCCCACCCTTTCCCAACTAAACTCATCTGCAAGCCCCAAGGTCATGGAAGCTACTGGCTTATTCTAGAAACATTTCTGATCCAGACTGGCAGCAAATTTAGTAGGATCTTCCTCAGCAGCTATTGGAACAGTAAATACGGTGGTGCTCCTCCCAGATTCCTTCTTTAAATCTGATTCACTCAGTCCCTGACTTCTGGGACTACCATCTGTTGACAGCTTCAGCTACATCTCTCACTGGAATCCTTAGTATCCGGAATCAGCTTTGCCCAAAGCTTTACCATTTACCCAGGAAGCATCCTGCAGCCAAAAATATGCTAAGGTAGGGAGCCAAAGGCCTTCTTGGAACTCAATTTGGGACACTCTGAGACATCTCAGTTCTAAAGTTCTCAGCAGAATCAGCCGAGGCCTCAGTAGCAAATCAGCAACTCTCCTTCTTCCCAATCCTGCCTTCCTCACTTCCTTAAAATTATGTCTCCTTAGAGTCCCCATCCTCCCTGTCCCCGACATCCCTGACCAACTATCCATCTCAGCGTCTCAGTATCTGTTGCCAGAGAACCCAATCCAAGTATCAGAAGTGGATCTGTAAATGGGATTACAGTCTGAAGGCTGTAAGTAGGATTTTGGAGATAAATCATTCACTGGCTGATTGGCAATGAAGATTCCATCTCTACTGGTAGGTGGAGAATGAATAGCCCCTGAAATGTTGTAACAGGGCAGTTGTTTAAAAGCTCACTTGTGGTAACCTCGGATAAGATTTTGGTCTAAGAGGATTCATTGGCTTATATAATATTTCTGGTGCTGAAGGAAGATGAAGGAAATGATAGCCATAAGAAAGAACCATGGAGTTGGGTGTTAAGTACCAATAACTAATTGAAGAGATATAATAGGCTCAGGGTGATAAATCACCAATTCAAGACAGAATGTTAAGGCAAGAGAGAACTCTTTGGCAGCACTTAAGTTACTCCTGTGACTAGAGGAACAGACTCAAGATCCGGCCCAGGACTTAGTCATGAAAGTAGTGGAAATTAAGAGAAAATCGAACTCTCTACCACAACAGACTTCCTATGTCCAAATTAGGACTCCCACCAGAACGGAGTGGGACCCTGAGACTTGGGACAGGGATATCTGGGTAGATTCATTTGAGAATTCCCAGATTCCTCTGAGTGTGCTGGATATATAGAAGTGACCCACTCTTTCCTTAAAGATAATACAAAGACCTCAAATGAAGATGGTGTCTTACAATGTTCACTTATACCCTCCCAGAAACCAGACATATAACAAGAGTCTAAAACTAAGCCTGTGCTGGGTCTGCTAAGGGAAGAGAGGAATTATACTCTGAAGGAGCTGTAGAATTTGGCCAATACATTCTGGCAGGAAGTTGAAAAAATATATGTAACTGGATCTTGAGGGTTCTCGGTCAAGGGAAATGAAATATAAGGCTGGCTAAGGGAGAGTTTATTGATATGAGTGTACTCTCGCATAATATGGGACGTAACACCCTAGCAAGGACCCTGCGAGTTGGTGCTAACATGCTCCTAAAATGTCTCTTAAAAACTTGGAAAAAGTGATAGCACACACTAAATGAAGTAGAAATGCCAGAACTGATACGGTTGACTATAAGTGAATAAAAGGCTCAGAGAACATGCCTGAGTAGATTTACTGTGTAAAGCTGAAACACTCACTGGCCAGATAAATGCCTCAGACTGGTTCAGAGGACATTCCATTTATCTAAGCAAAATTTAATTTATTGAGTCTGAATAGATGGAGCCTGCTTTCCAGCAGGATGGTGTGAGATTGGAGAAGTATTACGTCTGTGAGGAGGGCCATGGTGAGATGGTCACTGGGCTAGGGCAAGGGGTGTGAACTTGTAAGGAATTGCATGCTCTGGGCAAGCAGTCAGAGTGGAGCACCACTGGATTTTTGCCTTGGGCACTGCTGGAAGCCATGTGGTAGAAGCAAGAAAAATACAACATGGCAGCATCCCAGAACCAAGAAGAAAAATTCCTTTGTCTTGCAGTATCCCTCCATCACCCTCCACTGACAAAGTTGAACATCATGCTTGCTGCAAAGGACAAATGCTTAGAGTCCTGCTCTATTATCACAGAGCAGATACTGTATGATAAAATCTATTGAAAAGCAATAAATTGATGTCACAGCCCATCTTTTGATAACTCAGGTTCCATATGTACCCTTCTACATACATTTGAACTTCTATACAACATTTAAACAACTCTGTATTTTAACCTAATAAAATACAGCTAAACTTCTTAAAGGTGAAAAATTCTCAGCCTTTTCCAAAAGTGAGGAGATGAACAGTTGCAACAGTCATTGTATTTATATCTGACTATATTAATAACTCCCAAATTCCACCTCAGTACTACTGAATATTCTGTAAATTTTAAAATTTAATGAGTAAAATTTAAAATTAGCCCACAATAACTTGTACTAAAATAAGAAAATGGGCAAAAGAGAGAGAAGAAACAGTTTGTACAAATAAACATACAACAAGCAAAGAGAAAATATGAAAGGTACTATAGTTATTATTCCCGTAATTGGTTGAAAGACTCTAGTTGATATTTAATTACACCTTTTTTTCACTATGAATTCTGTATTTCCTCCAACTTCAGAATCTCAGCTGATTGGGCTTATTTACCTGGTAGAGTGACCCAAACATTAGTTTATAGAGGGTCTGAGTTATCAATTGACCTGCCTGTTTTTGTTACTATAGTTTTTGTAACTTTTTCTGTTGGACGTGGAAGTAATAAGAGGCACTCCAGAGAGTCCATTGAATTGAAAACAAAATCCTCCTTGATCTCATTGTGTAATAACAACCCAATTTCCTCTTGGTATTCAGCATCAGTAACTCCAGCAATTAGAATAACTCCTTTTCTGCCTGTTTGTTCAGGTGGCTAAATGAGCCCAAAAAGGCCAGGTAGAAGTCTCATCTTCTAATTCAATGGAAACACCATTGTGTCCTCTGACAGAAGTATTCCCCTTTTTAGGTTCTAAGACATCCAAATTCACAGAGCTCAAAGTTTCTCAGATGAGAAGCAAAAATTCTGAGAGTAGGTTATTAAGCATGATAGTGAGAAGAGCCACCCCTACTCCTTGATTCCTAGAAGCAATTCTAGAATGTGAGTCTATTAAAGTGAAGATGAAACTCTGTCCCCTCCATAATATAAAATGTAATAAACTTGCTAACAGTTGACTGGTCACCCTGGGAAATGATGCTCAATATGGGGCTCACTTTTGGCTTTTAATGTTGGAAAATCAGACACTTAGCCGTGACATTAGCTAAGGAGGTCTTGGTAAGGAGAAATCTGTTATTGAGTTACCCTATCTTTGCATCAAGGCCATTTCGTTCAGTGGCCCATTGAACAAGCACTAATGTGTCTGGAAAGAGGCTCACATTTGTAAAGCATGGCATTTTTTCCCACTTTATTATTAGAGCCTCCTCTGGAGTGGACATCCTTTGTTGGGTATTCCCATGAAACATAAATATCTTCACAGTCTATGCCATTATGAGAGGTTCAGCCCTAGACTTCTTGTAACCAAGTTTCTAATCCTATTCTTTTCAAGCCCCTGACCATCAAGCCAAACTTAGCAACTCTTCAAGAGTAGTGTGCATTCACACTTCTACCCATCTCCTACACACTTCAGACACAGTGGGCCACTAAACGTACTGCTCAAAGTTCTGCCCACTGGGAAGATTTTCCCTCAGCACTGTCCTTCAGAGCCATGCCTGAGTGAGGCTGTAGGGCTGCAGCTGTCCTCTTTTTGGTGGTGCCATGATATCATGCAGACCCATCTGGCTTGAGGTTTTTCTTCCTCAGTCAACTGGGTGTAAAGAATACCCTCAGAGGCCATACGCATTAATTAAGGTAGAGAAAGCAATGAAGTAAGAGTTGATGTTGAAGGAGTCTGAGTTACTTGCTTACTCCTACTTTCAGGACATGTTTGAGTTTGAGCTCAGTCTTTTATATGCCATGTATATTTCATGATGACATCTACCTTTATGACTAGGTAGGTCAGATGACCCAGTTTATGAGGATAAGTTCAGATCCCATGGTCACCTCATATTCCATGTTTAGGCATTCAGTTTCTACCAAGTCTGATAGTAAGTCAGCAGCTGTTTTTCAAAAGGAGAAAAGTTATCTGCAGAAGATAGCATAGATTTTCTCCAAAATTTTAGACATCTTTATTGTGATTTTTCTATTGGTGCTTGTCAGAGGCTCCTCCATACAACATGCCTATTTGTTATCGTGACTTCAAGTACCATTGGATCTGTTGGATCAAAGACCAAGGATCAAGTAGTAGCTTGGCTTGTACTTTAGCCTAAATGTGCTGTAAACCTTCTCTTGCTCTGGTCCCCACTTGAAACTGACAGCCTTACAAGTGACTCTGAGGATGGGTTGAAGTTGCACACTCAAATGTGGTATATGCTGTCTTCCAAATCCAAAAAGCCCTACCAATCATAGGCCTATTTTTCATGGTAGGTGGTGTGAGGTGAAAAAAACACCTCTTTCATCTCAGGATGAAATGAAACGCTGACATACTGCATACCAGTGAACCACCAGAAACTTCACTGAGGCTTCATGAAACTGAATTTTTATGGGATTTTTCTTCCATCCTCTACTTGCACATCTTACTAGAGGATGTAGAGTACTTGCTAATTTCTGTTCATCAGATCTAATGAGCTTTATGTCATCGATATAAAGGATCAGTGAATGTTCTTTGGAATAAGACATTCAAAATCTCTGCTGTCTGTATTATCTTCCAGAGCAGTACTGATGGATCACTGATGCAGGATTGTAAAAGTATACAGCCTGCCTTGCCAGGTAAAAGCAAATTTCATCTTGTGTTTCTTATAAATTGATATGGAGATAAAGACACTAGCCAGGTATATATACCAGCTGTATACCAAGTGCCAGAGTTCATTGAGTTTTTTTCAGTAGAGGTAATATCTCTGGAACAGCAGCAGCAATTGGAGTTACCATCTAATTACGTTTATAATAGTTCCTGATCATTCTCCAAGACCTATCTGACTTTGTCACAGGCCTAATGTGAGTCAAACACGAATGCGATAGGTGTCACCACCCCTGATATTTTCAAATCTTTGATGGCAATTTTAATTTCCAAAATTTTCCTAGGAATGATGTATTGCTTCTAGCTTACAATCTTGATAAGGATGGGATATTCCAGGGGCTTTCACTTCATCTCTCCTGTCAAAATGACCCTCACCACATGGTCAGAGAGTGAATTTAGGGATTAAACTGAACCCTCGGTAAGTCAGATATGAACTAAGTTTCCATCTATTATTGGATCACTATAATCCTCTACTTTGATTGTTGGACCATAGAGGCATTTTGAGTCCTCAGGAATTAATATCAGTTCAGGACTATTGTCTGATAACCCCTCAAAGATCAGGGGATCATTCCCCAGAGCACTCACTCTAATGAATAGCTGCAGGATTTTTTACAGTAGGTACTTGCAGCAATGGCATAGAGTCCCTCATCAAGTTTACTTGTCCTCTCCTTCAATCAAAAGACTCCGGGTCTGTGACTTGGCTATGGTCTGGAAACAGTGAGAGGCCATGATTATTCACTGCGATGACTCAAGTCAGGGTTTTGGCTCCAGATCAAGACTTTTTTCCTATGATATGAGTCAAGAAGTAAACTAATAGTTTATAGTCTATTTAATTCCTAGGCACACTATGATCAATTAGATGAATATCCTTGTGGATCAAAGCATTTTGATTACCAGTACATCTATGCTATACTTTATGGTAAGTATTTCCACCTTGTCTTTGTAGCTAAGAGATGCACTTGGTCTAACACCCTTAGAATTTATTCTTGCACATCTTCCCCTCAGTTTCTACCTATAGAAGTAGCAAAGTCTTGCAATTCTTTGGTATGCAAGCTATTTTCTCCTTGGTTATAGTGTGTCCTGGCCCCTAAGAATATGGTGGGCTTTGACCAAGGATCTAATGGCAACAGATTATGGTTGTGGTGTGTTTTAAGGGGAATAAGAATCCATTTTCAAAGTTTCTGCCCAAGGTGAGGTTATCACAGGGTTTTTAAGGAAAGGTAGGCTATTCTTCTCAGATATTGAAGAGGAAATTAATTCCCTTGGGAAATGAGGCTCAGCATGACATAGGGATTGATGACTGTCAGCTTTATATGGGTCCAACCAGTTGTCCCCATTCTAAGTTTCACGATTCCATTCTTTCCTAATCAGTGTCCTAAATTTCACATGAGAAACTTGACGAGACTGAGAATTTAAACTATTGTTGTAATTCAGCGACCCACATAATTAAGTGTTGCATTTTATTTTCAGCTATAATAACGCTGTAACTATAAGAAAAAGGAGATTTTTTTCAAAGCTGTCATGGATGTGCCCAGACAATAACTTAAGCTGGAAGTCAAAGGAACTGAGCATGCCATTTTCTTTTTTATAAATGCTGAAGTGCATTAAAAAAAAAAACAGTTCTAAATCACAGTCCTTGTAGTCATCATTACTGCCATAAAAGTCAAGTGCAGCAACGATTTGAGATCCTAAGGCACTTGTTTCACTTGGCACTTTATCAAAATCAAACACAGGTTATAACTTGAGTAATTATAGTATCATTATATGCCATTACTAGTATCCTATCTCCTGATGTCAAGGAGCTCCACATAACACTTCAGCCTAAGGGCATGACCAATCCAATCCCCAAATCCCATCTTTGTGAGACTACTCCCTCTACCAATTCTTTATCAATCAGGTTCTAGTTAGGAGACAGAAACCACACAAGTAAGGTTTAATATAAAGCATTACTCATTTTAATAGAGGAGTGACTATAAATATGGTGAAGAGAACTCTAAATAATTCCCTAGGGCTGAGAAAGAATACCTAAAGAAGAACAAACTTAGAAGGGAGGTCCCCTCTCCAAGGCTTACACCTTGCTGGAGGTTGAGGTGTGGTTTTCATCTACTGGATGGAGAAGTTCCCTGAGTTGCTCCAGTACCAAGCAAGCAGGAGACAACTCTCTGGAGTACCGAGGGATGATGTTGGGGATCAGCAAACAAAAGTCTAGAATAGGAGCCCACTCACTAGCAGAGCAGCATGAGGCCTGGGGTGCATGTTGTCCATATTGGGAGGTTCATGGAGAGGTAGTCACCTGGCCAGAGTGAGGGTAGTGGCTGCAAACTTGACAGAGGTCTGAGAGCTCCAGGAAAGAGGCTGGGGAAGAAAGCCACTGAATTTTCCTCATACATATCACTAGCAGCTAAGCGATACAAACAAGAAAGAAAGAACAGCAGCACTCCAGAACCAGAAACAGAAGCCCTGTCTCCTGCAATACCCTTCTACCCCAAGTGCTCTCTATGAACAAAGTCTAATTTGTGCTATCTGCAAAAGTGAAATATACTTAATGAGGGTCTAGGTCCATTACTGCAGAAGCAGGTGATAAATGGTCGATTTAGAGCTGAGAGGCAATAAATTGATAACTAGTGAAGATCTCTGTCTTTGAGTCCCCTTTCTTGCTTTGAACTTGACCTTTCAGACCTTCCCTTGCTTCCCTCCTCCCCTCCTCTTCTCCACTGTGACCTTGGTCCAGCCACACATACAACTATACACAATTAATGATCTAGTTTTCTGAGTCCAATAACCCCATCACCTGAAAGGAGACAGGAAGTGGAAGGAGGGAGGTCCAACACATTAGTTTTGTTTTTTTAAAAAATATATTATTTCATTAAGTGATACTGAGACAATCCAGTGGTAAAAAAAAAAAAAAAATTGGTTGCAATCTTAATTATCTCTTTGAACTACTTTCCTCTACCACAGATAATACAACTCTAAAAACCTGAGGATGTCTTCCCAATTCTTTCTGATTTGCAGCAGCAATGATTGGAACTTAGCCCAGAAATGTTGTTACAATTACCTGGTTCCTGGCTGGCCTGTGGAAGTATTATCAATTTAACAAGAGGGATTCTCCTAATTCTGACTTCCTGTTTAAGTAAGTCCCAGAGGATTGGTGGGAGTGTTCACACAGCAAAATCTGCACTTGAACTTGCCCTAACACAAATCACTCATAAACATTATAGGAATTATTTGTGGAAGGTCATGATTGAGAAAGGCTTGAAGAAGATTTCTGCAACAAGTCTTTTCTGTTAAACTATGTTCAAGTTGAACTACAAGTAAACAATTTCCAATTTCTGAGTCAATAAGCAATACAGTTTTCTAGCGATAGAAGCCATTCTCTCAGATGCCCAAGCTGAACTCCTGCTATTTCTATGTGTGAGAATTGTATAGTGATTTCAAAGCTGTGCTTATTTCAGTAGATGTGTCTGACAGAGTTGCTCGAGAAGGTTAAAAAAAATAAGATGGGACTCTGGGTGTTGTGTTTTGGCTCTTATGGCTGTGGTATCAGTGAGGGTTAAATACATAGATATTTTCTTTCACTGCTTTTTCATTTCAAGATACTCATACAATTCATAAGTGTCACAGTTCTTGACTGCAATCCACAGAAAATGTCTGGCAATCTTAAGCCAAAAATATTTTGGAAGAGTAACTGGGGCTCACAGAACTAAGAGGAGACTAGAAACCCAGAGCGAGAACATGGGTGGACACCACAGTGCTCTGGGGTCTGCAGCTAAGGTTATGCAGCAGACACAAGCTGATCTGCTGCTACTGAGAAGATGATGCCCTCCAGCCGGTTGGAGACTCCATGTCCCGCACTTCAGACTCAACATTCCAGAGAGTGAGTCTGATTGGCTGAACTTCACACACATGCCTGCCACTGACTCAGGGAATTAGAGAGAGGAAGGGGACACACTGTCTTCCTTTGGAGAAAAGGGCACTTATTCACTCTGAGACTGTATGCAGTGTGGGATTACTAAGAGATTTAAGGTGCTAATAGGAATGGAGGATTGGATGCTAGACAGTCAAGAAATGACTAGGACCCTCAAGCAGTTTCTCTTCGCTATACCCCCTTTCAGGTGACTGGGTTATGTTCATTGAAGTCAAGGTGTTATATACATGCAAAGGTCAGCTGAGGTAAAACAATTCCCCATAGTTCATTCATTCAGTCAGTCATCTATTCAACAAACATGCAGTCAACATGGGCACAGTGTCAAATCCTGTCCTGGGTCAACTGAGCCCCATGGCACCCATTTACATGCACGCCTGCCCTTCTCTCATTCCTCTCATTCCTTCTCTTAGACTTCTAAAAATTCAGATAATGGAGCCAAAAACTTCTCAGTTACTCAGTGTCATGTGGATATCATTAAAGTCCCTTTCTCCCCCAGCACGTTCCCTCAGCCTCCCCATGTTGTCCAGCTTTGGTCATTAGGGAGTCTGTTTGAACCTCTGTTCCAGGAAGGGCAGGAGGAAAGTGAAGTAAAGCCAGACACATCTCCAGGACTACTTTAAACAGTTTTGACAGGATATTTGAATGCAAGACATTGTAAAAATAGTTTTAAGGGCTTATTTTTGGATTTTAGTGACCTGTGTCCTCCCTGGCCCCAATCGTCAGAGCTAATAGAAAACGAGTGTTGACACAGAGCCTGTTGGTTAAAGCAGCAACCACAGCAATCAGAAAGGCAGCCTTGGTATAACAAAGAGTACAAGGCCCAATTCAGCTCTGGCTGTGCCTCTTACCAACTGCATGAGGTGTTTTACTGCTTTTTGAAACACAATAATGTACAATGTGCACAGACAAACATTCACATACATGCTTATTTCAGTACAAGAGCAGTAGAGGGTAGCAGCTAAGCATGTGGGCTCTAGATTCAGATGGACCTGGGACTGTGCAACTCCGAGCAAGTTACTTACCTTCTTTATGCATTTATGTTTGAAGATCTAAAATGAGAATAATTATAGCACCTATTACATGAGGTCTTTGCAAGAATTATAAGATATAATTCATGTGAAGCTCTTAGTAATTGCTTAACATATAACAAGCACTCAACAATAAATAGTAGCTATTATTATACACATACATATACTTACCCTTGAATTACTAACTTCTAACCTTGAACAATCCCCTTAACCTGTCTGAGCTGCCTTTACATTTTGACATTAATAACTACCTCCAAGGTTTGTTGTCAGAATTAAAGAAAAAGAGTAGCTAACGTTTGTTGAGCTCTTATTACTGTATATGAAAGGGCTTCACACAATATAAAGTGCTAAGAGGTAGAAGATATTATTGTGCACAGCAGCTGGTTAGAGGATTCTCAGCAGAAGGATGGAATTCACATTCATTTCACAGTCACCTCTGACTAAAATGACACTTGGGAAGTACAGACCTTTCATTCTGAAATGATCCAGGTTCCAAACAAAAGGTTAAATAGCAAGTCACCACTCTCACTTCACAACTAAAGGTAAGATCAATCTGTCATCCCGTATTTATGAAGAAGAGAGGGAGCAGTGACAACACTCTGAAAAGAAGATCAAACGTGTTCAAGAGACATCTTTTTGTGGAACATTGAAAACCAATACTGTGAAGCCTTGGTGCTGAACTCTCCCTTCAGGTACCAGGGACACAATGCCACTCAGGAGCCATGCAAAGGTCAGAGTGGGGCCTGGCAGAAAGATCCTGAAAAAAAAGTCTTTCCACCAGTAATTCAACAGTTACGAAGCACTGTTACATGCCAGGTCACTGAGGTGGACCCTGGGGCTGTGGGGGTCAATACAAGCAACATCATATACACGAACTGTTCACAGAAACTATGGATTAGTTGGGAAGTTAGGAGAGTTATGCAATAGCTATCAACAAGCAGGCCACACGGTGCTGGGAGAAATCCAGAAGGATTGTTTGTGTTTGTAGAGGAAACCATCTTTCTCTTTTACCTAAAGGTGTTAAGGAGAGGACATGGCCCTTGCACACCTAGACAGTCCTTCCCTCTGTCCCAGGTAGCACGTCAGTGGAACTGAGCAGTCACTTCCCACTCTTCACTCCAGGGATGAGTGACTCACTTGGAGCCCTTTCTCTCTTGTGAATTTTTTCATTGTCTTAACGCTAAGCTAAATAAAAGTCAAGTGTATTCGTCAGGGTTCTCCAGAGAAACAGAAACAACAGGAAATCTATCATATATATATCTCATCCCTCCTCATATATATATGGGGGGGAATTTATTTTAAGAAATATTCTCACACAATTATGGGAGCTGGCAAATTTAAAATCTGTAAGGCAGGCTGGCAAGGCTGGAAATTCAGATAAGAGTTGATACTACAGTCTTGCATCTGAAATCTGCATGGTGAACCTGTGGGCTAGAAGCTCAGGCAAGATTTCTATGTTGCAATTTTGAGGCAGAATTCCTTCTTTAGGAAACCTAAGTCTTTGCTTTCAGGCCTTCAAATGATTGCATGAGGCCTACCAACACTATAAAGGGTAATCTGCTTTAACTTAAAGTCAATTGATTATAAATGTTAATCACATCCACAAATACCTTCACAGCAACATTTACGCTGGTGTTTGACCAAACAGTTGGGCACCATAGCCTAGCCAAGTGGACACACAAAATAAAGAGTTAAAGCACAGAAGAATAGTGACTAATTTTGCTTCGGGTGGTTAAGAAAACTCACAGAATGATACAGCAGATTTAATCTTTAAGAAGTAGTAGGAGAAGTTTGTTCTGTAAGGAAACAAAGAAAGCAAAAAGTTTTTGTCAGAAGGAGCCACAAACCCACAGAGACATGACCAAGAGATTGTGCTCCAGCAAGGGGCAACTTCTCAGTGTGGCTGAGCAGTACAGCCCATGAGGTTGGGGAAAAAGGAGGCCAGAGAGGCTGCGTGGCACCTCCAATTGTGAGCAACATAAAAGACCATTTTTACCAGTTAGAATTTGTTTCACACACAACTGAAAACCATTTAAAGTCATTAAACATGAGAGCACCATGGGACAATCTAAGTTCTAGAATAATGACTCAAACTCGAAGGCATACAAGAATTACTTAATAGTTGATAAAAATGTCAATCTCAGGCTGCTTACCTACATGATACTAGTCTATAGGTACTGTTTGAGGTCTAGCAATTGAACAGATTTTTTTACTTTAATTTTTAAATTTAATTTTATTTATTTTTTATACAGCAGGTTCTTATTAGTCATCAATTTTATACACATCAGTGTATACATGTCAATCCCAATCGCCCAATTCATCACACCTCCACCACCAACCCCCCGCTGCTTTCCCCCCTTGGTGTCCATACATTTGTTCTCTACATCTCTTTCTCAATTTCTGCCCTGCAAACCAGTTCATCTGTACCATTTTTCTAGGTTCCACATATATGCGTT
>RJWK010039384.1:0-20410 GCA_004363435.1 Platanista minor | reverse complement strand
TTGCGCTACGCGGGACTCTCACTGTTGTGGCCTCTCCCGTTGCGGAGCACAGGCTCCGGACCCTTAGGCTCAGTGGCCATGGCTCACGGGCCTAGCCGCTCTGCGGCATGTGGGATCTTTCAGGACCAGGGCATGAACCCGTGTCCCCTGCATCGGCAGGCGGACTCTCAACCACTGCGCCACCAGGGAAGCCCCTGGATCTCCTTTTATGAAGTGCTCCTTTGGGTCTGCTAACTTAGTTATCTTTTTCTTATTAATACTACAGGAGTTCTTTATATGGTCTGGATATGAGCCATTAATCAATTTTATATGTTGCAGATATCATCTCTCTCTCTGTGGCTTGTCTTTCACTCCCTTAATGGTGTTTTTTGATGAACAGGAGATCTAATATTAAGGTGATCCTATTTATCCATCTTTTCCCTTATAGTTAGTGCTTTTGGGGAATTTTTGTTCACCCCAAGTTCTTGAAGATATTCTTACATTATCTCTCTCCATCCCAAGTTATCTTCTAAAAATATTTTTCTTCACTGTTTACATTCATAGCTTCAATCCACTTAGACTTTATTTTTGTGGCCTATTACAAGGATAGGGATCAGGTTTCATATTTTTCACTGTAAGTATACCCAGTTGACCCAGCACCATTTATCGAAAACAATTTCCTTTCCTTACTTCTGTGTAAGGATGCCTTTGTCATAAATCAACTGTCCAGTTATGTGAAGATCTTTCCCTGGACTCTCTATTCTGTTCCACTGTTCTACTTGTTTTGTCTTTGTACCAATGTCATTATTTTAATGATTTATAGTAATTTTTGATATCCAATAGAGCAAGTTCTCCTACTGAGTTTTTTTCCTTATTGTGGTAAAATATAACGTAAAATTTACTATTTTATCCATTTTTAAGTTTACAGTTCAGTGGCATTAAGTATGTTCAAATTGTTGTGCAGTCATTATCACCATCCATCTCTAGAACTTTTTCATCTTGCAAGACTGAAACTCTGTACCCAGTAAACACTATTTCTCCTTTCCCCTCAGCTCCTGGCAACCATCATTCTATTTTCTGTCTTTTTGAACTTGACTACTCTAGGTACCTCATATAAATGGAATCATACAGTATTTGTCCTTTTGTGACTGGCTTATTTCACTTAGTATAATATCTTCAAGGTTTATCCATGTTGTAGCATATGTCAAAATTTCCTTCCTTTTTATTGATTGATTGATTTTGGCTGCATCAGGTCTTAGTTGTGGCATGCGGGATCTTTCGTTGTGGTGGACAGGCTCTTTGTTGTGGCGCACAGGCTTCTCTCTATTTGTGCATGGAATTCAGAGCATGTGGGCTCAGTAGTTGTGGCACGCAGACTCTCTAGTTGTGGCACAAGGGCTCAGTTGCCCCGCGCCATGTGGGATCTTAGTTCCCTGACCAGGGTTCGAAGCCCTCTGCATTGGAAGGCAGATTCTTAATCACTGGACCACCAGGGAAGTCCGAAAATTTCCTTTCTTTTTAAGGCTATTGAATAACATTCCATTATATGTATATACTACATTTTGTTTATCCATTCATCAGTCAGTTGATACTTGGGTTGCTTCCACCTTTTGGTTATTGTAAATAATTCTCTCAAGTTTTCTTCTTCAAGAGAATCTGGTCTATTCTTGGTTCTTAACATTCCATTTAGAATCTGCCTTTCAGGTTTCAGATCAACCTAAGGAGAACTATCATCTTTTCATTATGTTTCTTTTAATCTGTTAACACGATATCTATGTTCATTTTTTTGTTTATTTTCTTCTTAATAATAGCTTTCTAAATAGTGTTCTTGTGCATCTTTTGTGACATTTGTTTCTATGTATTTGATTGTTTGATGTTATTTTCGATGGCATCTTTCTAAAAGTTTTTATTTTTTAACTGATTGTTGATGGTATATAGATGTACATATACAGTATACAGTTGATTTTTGTTGTATGTTCTTTGTCTAGCAACTTTACTAAACTCACATATTATTTCCAATGATGCAGATGAAGATTTTAAAAGCTTTCTACATGCAGTCATATTATCTGCAAATAAGTGTAGTTTTATTTCTTCCTTTCCAATATTTATACCCTTATTTCCCAATGCTACATACTGTGTACTAGCCAGGACCTCCAGTACAATGTTAAGTAAAAATAGTAAGAAAGGTTATCCTTGTCTCATTCTCTATCTCAAAGGGAAAAATTTAACATTTTGTTACTAAGTATGATGTTGCTGTAGATTTTTGGTAGATGGCCTTTATCATATTAAGGAAGTTTCGTTTTTTAAAAAATTTATTTTTATTTTTGTCTGCATTGGGTCTTCGTTGCTGCACGTGGGCTTTCTTTAGTTGCGGCGAGCAGGAGCTACTCTTCATTGCGGTGTGTGGGCTTCTCATTGCAGTGGCTTCTCTTGCTGTGGAGCATGGGCTCTAGGCATGCGGGCTTCAGTAGTTGTGGCACACAGGCTCAGTAGTTGTGGCTCTTAGGCTCTAGCGCGTAGGCTCAGTAGTTGTGGCGCACAGGCTTAGTTGCTCTGCAGCATGTGGGATCTTCCCGGACCAGGGTTTGAACCCATGTCCCCTGCATTGGCAGGTGTATTCTTAACCACTGTGCCACCAGGGAAGGCCCAGAAGTTTCTTTTTTTGGTCCTTGTTTTCAAAGAGTTTTAAAAATCATAAATTGATATTTAATTTTATCAAACACTTATCCTGCACTTATTGAGATAATCCTCTTAATTTTCTTTTTTATTCTGTTAGCAGAGTGAATTAAATGCACACACTAGAAAAGAAGAAAGGTTGGACAGTAATAAGCTAAGCATCTATCTCAGAAAGTTAAAGGATTCCCCCCCTCCTAGTTAACTGCTAAAAATAGTATTTGAGCCCATCATTCCTACTGAAATCTTATTGCAATTTAAACCACATTTTTGCTATAAGAACACCTACTAAGATTTAAAAATACTCCCTACTCTAAAGTAGAGTTGAAATCTCTCATTTATAAATGGAGATATAGCATGGAAACTGAGAATAACAGTTGATGCCACATGAACTGGCAAACACATATTTTTGAATATTTTAATTTTATAATTTTTAAAACATTCTGGGCTGACTCACTTATTCTGGTAATGGCATTTTGGCTTCCTATGCTAAGAATTAAATCTATCACTTTCTAGTAGGGCCCAGAAATAGATTTTAGGCTTTAGAGATGTAGAGGATGTATTTGATACAGGAACATCATATGTCATCAAGTAGGTAGTTCCATTCTCCTGGATAATGATCTAAAACAGCGGTCCCCAACCTTTTTGGCACCAGGGACCAGTTTCATGGAAGACAGTTTTTCCACGGACGGGGGAGGGGGGATGGTTGAGGAGGTAATGCATGCCATGGGGAGCGGCAAATAAAGCTTCTCTCGCTCACCCACTGCTCACCTCCTGCTGTGAGGCCCTGTTCCTAACAGGCTGCAGACCTGTACTGGTCTGCAGACTGGGGGTTGTGGACCCCTGATCTAAAACATCTACTTCAGCGTGATTTTGCTGCCTCCTTTTACCAATTTTAATTCATGAGTCTTCTTGTAGAAAGGCCTAAGACTTGACCTAGTGGGTTTTGATATAGTCAACTTAGATGGGCCATAATTCCCTTCCAAGAATGAGGGTGAAAGATTCTGTGAATCAGAGGTTCAGATGCCTTCACACATAAAATGCCCATTTTATAGATTATTTAGATAGCTGTTAAGATATCCTACTTCCGTCTTCTAGCTTCTTTACTGCTGAATTTCAGTCTAGAAACCATGATAATTTTGAAACTGATTTAGTCTGAGTGGAATTATTGATGTTAAATTTAGTTCAGAGAAAATAAAAATTAATTCTGTAAAATGGAAATGTGCTGAATATCAACTAACAATAATTCACTCTAATTTATAACTTAATATTTATTTAAAATGCAGTTATTAGTCTTTGAGCCTGTTTTTTCTTTATACTCACCTGTTATTTTAGGTTGCCAGAGCTGAAGACTTCCTTCGTAGCTGCTGTTAAATAGTGTTGGTTAAGCACAAACGTCATTATCAAGAAAACAGGAAGCTATGTAGGAGAACATGCCAAATGGTGAATTAATAGTCAGGGTAAAGGAAACTGACGTAGACTCAGGGAAGGAACCCTAGACTCATCTACTTTGTTCTTTTTAGGTGGCTTGAATAATAGAAATGGTTTGTCATTATTTTTTCCAGAAAGTATGTCAAATAATAGGTTTAGCATTAAACTAGAAAGCATATATTTTGCATTGTCTTAAAAATGCTGATGTCTTAAATGTTGTAGAATTTCTTCATATAACTTTGTTAATCAAGATTAATTCTTGGTTGTCACTCAAATCATATAAAGTGTTGTGAAATTGCCTACCTTTTCCTCTTTAGAGTGAAACTCTACTAATTTGAGTTCGATCTCAGTAATTAGGAACAAGTAATAATTTAAAAAGGATTCAAATCCAAATTTATGTTTCACTATTTATTGAAAGAGTTTGCTGAATAAATCAAGAGTGTCAACATTGTAGCGCCTATTTAATCAAGTTATAAGGGCCTTGTTCCCTCTTTTGCATCATTGATTTACATGTATACAGTTCTTATTACTGAGAAATTATTTTCTTTTCATTAAAGCACATGTGGTTGAACACTTTTTGGCAACTTATTGTCAGCTTTTACTTTCCATTATTATAAGTACTTAATAAAAACACATTTGTTGAAAAGAGTTATAATTCACATTTTCCAGTAAGTCTGATGGTTTCCCCTTTAATTATTGAGAGATGATTTAGTTTGGTGGTTAAGAAAATGGGCCCTGGAGCTAGACATCCTGGGCTTGGATCCCAGCTCTGTCACTTACTAGCAAGTTGCATGTCTTCTGTATGCCTCAGTTTCCTCATCTGTAAAATGGAGATAATAATAGCATCTATTTCTGAAGGTTGCCGTGGGCTTAAATAGTTTAATCTAATTAAAGAACTTAGAACAGTGCTCGCCACATAGTAAATACCCAACAAATTTTAGCTGTTGTTGTTATTATTATTTATTGTGAAAATAGAGTAATTTTAGGTAATGACTTCAAGTTTAAATTCTGAGTTGCATGTACAACTCTTCAAAGGGAGAACCTTCCACAAATAGTCACACTTTTAGCTTTCTCAGAGGTGAGGATGAGAGCGCCTTTCCAATTCCAGTTAAATCATCAGTTTTTGTCAGGAAAGGAGCACTAGACCGGGAATCAAGTCTTATGCAAACCTTTCATTCAGCAAACCTTTATCTCCATACATAGTCGGTGGAGTAGCACGTTCTGGACACCAGTGCTGCTGGATCCTAGAGATTTAAAGATGCTTAGGCTTGGCCTTCCCTGGGGGCACAGTGGATAAGAATCTGCCTGCCAGTGCAGGGGACACAGGTTTGATCCCTGGTCCGGGAAGATCCCACATACCGCGGAGCAACTAAGCCCATGCACCACAACTACTGAGCCTGCGCTGTAGAGCCCGTGAGCTGCAACTACTGAAGCCCGCGCGCATGGCGCCCGTGCTCCGCAACAAGAGAAGCCACTGCAATGAGAAGCCCGTGCACTGCAATGAAGATTATTAGCCCCTGCTCGCCACAACCAGAGAAAGCCCGCGCGCAGCAATGAAGACCTGACGCAGTCAAAAATAAATAAATAAAAATTAAAAAAAAAAAAAAAAAAAGAAAAGATGCTTAGGCCCAGGAGACTAAGATGTGGCCAGAAGTGGAAGTGGTTTCTAATTTGTTGTCATCTGTAAAGTGACAGTTTTTGAGTTTAGCTGATGATTACAATCATACAGTAAAATTTCATCAGTGCTGGGTGCTTAGCACTGTGCTAGATGCAGTACTAAGACATTTTTAAAACTGTAAAGCAGTTCTTGGCACCAAGAGTCTGAGATCTGGTAGGAGAAACAAACCACAATTAGAAAATAGATCAATAATACTATTGAAAATCGCGATTAGATGTAAAATAAGAGATCATAAGAATGAGAGTATAAGAAGGTTATTATGCTTAGCATTTCAACGTGCCAATAGTTAGCTGCAATTTCTGTAATAAAGAACCAGCGTAAACTGCCTGATCTGTTGTTAACCTGAATCCCCACTTGAGAATTCCCACTTGCATAATCTTTTTAAAAGGGAACTCAACCCACTTTGTTCTCCCACGTTAAACTTTAAAATCTTGAGTCCCCAGTATATTGAGGTAATTAGAATTAATGAAAGATACATTTTTAGAGCATAGTTCACCCAAAAATCCTTTTTATGTTATAATGCCAAGATATGTGTTTTGTTCTTGTCACTGCTGTACTCCCAGCACCCAGCACACTGCCTGACCTATAGTAAGCACTCAAGAAGTATAGTTGAGAGGAAATTCCCTGGTGGTCTAGTGGTTAGGACTCTGTGCTTTCACTGCTGAGGGCGTGGGTTCATTCCCTGATCAGGGAACTAAGATCCTACAGGCCTCTGCTTGGCGTGGCAAAAAAAAAAAAAAAAAAATTAAACAAAAAAATAGAGTTGAGAGACAAATTTGAAATTGCATTTAAATTGTCAGCAATTTCTAAGTCATTTAAAAATTATTTTACTATTAAAAGATACTCAGTTTGGAGTATTGATTTTTTAAACCTTAGATCTAACTGTGTGTTAGGACAAGTTGGCATTATACAAATATAATTTTAATGAAGTTTGTAACTTTTTATTTACTAGCATTTTCATACTTGTGTAATGAAATGCCTTTCTAGGAGAATGAACTTTCCCACTGTATTAGTTCTCTGTAACTGCATTTGACTGCAGCTTCATGGGAGGCCTTACACCAGAAGTGCCCCACCAAGCCATTCCCAAACCCTGCCACATAAGAAACTGTGAGAGATAATAAATGTTAGAAATGTGACATTTTGTGATATCACAATATAAAGACTTTCATATACTTTACCTGAAGACTCTTTATAGGTAGATCATCCTGCCTTCTTTCCTTTTGAAAAGGATTGAAGCACTTTAGAAGAAAAAGATAAATCAAGCCATCATAGCCAAGTTTCCTGAGACAAATATGAAAAGAATGTATTTAGCTTTAAAATATTTATATAATTGTAGAATAGTTCATGTTCATTATTAATCAAAACAGTGAAGAAAGGTAGTTGAAGAACATTCTAAAAATCACCCCAAATCCTGCTACATTTTGGTGACGGTCCTTCTGAAATCTGTTATGTACATAGACATACACACACATTGATCTGTCTTTTCCGTACGTGGAGCCATACTATATCCACATGTGGTTTTCAGTATTTTTTAACCTATGCCCTTTTTTGATTAACAGAAAAACACTCTTTGAGTGTGACTTGAAATTTCATGGTATATTAAATAACATGACCAAAAGCAATTTTTTAAAATGTTTTTTAATAAATTTGTTTATTTTATTTATTTACTTTTGGCTGCATTGGGTCTTTGTTGCTGCTTGCGGGCTTTCTCTACTTGCAGTGAGTGGGGGCTACTCTTCTCTGCGGTGCGCGGCTTTCTTATTGTGGTGGCTTCTCTTGTCGCGGAGCATGGGCCAGTAGTTGTGGCTCATGGGCTCTAGAGCACAGGCTCAGTAGTTGTGACGCACGGGCTTTGTTGCTGCGCAGCATGTGGGATCTTCCTGGACCAGGGCTCGAACCCATGTCTCCTACATTGGCAGGTGGATTCTTAACCACTGCGCCACCAGGGAAGTCCATCCAAAACCAGTTTTAGACAGAGGTAATTAAAAAAGGGGAAACATTTTAGTTTAATCTTAAAAGAACCTTTAGGTAACATGACATTGGTTTGTTTCCCATAAAGCTATTTATCCTAGGTAATATGAAAGACAGAACATAACAAGATATTGTAAATCATTTTCTCAGTATTTAATTGGAGGAGAAGCTGACTACTTTTTAGGAGAGAGAGACCAGCTTAGCCTTTCTTGCCTCTGTTCCCTTGAACAGTTCAGTTCTTGGCCCCAAATTTGTGTATACCTCTCAGCAAAACAGAAGCCCTACAGTTCACTGGAGATTAGTGACATAACCTGTTTATACTCCTGTTTGAGGAGTATTACCCCTGACACCATCCCCACTTCAAGTAAGTGATCTTTCCAACAACAGGACTCTTCTAAGGTGAGTTTTTCTTCTATCTTTTCTTCTTTTTCGTGCTGTGTTAGTGGCCTGTATAGATTGGCTGGCCCACCCATGGATCTGCCTCTGTGTCCATGTGAGATTTGGCTGTCATCTCACACTTTCAGCTCTTGACTTCCCTCCTCCCTAAACGTGAGCTTCTCTGCTAGTTGTCCCTGTTGAATAAATCTTCTTGTTTCCCTTGCCACTGCTGTTTCCCTCATCCAAGTACCTAGCATCATTCTTGGCCTGAAATGGACTCGTTTCTGGTCACCTCGTTTCCATTTCGCCTCTTCACAGTTCCCTTTTCCATACACTGTACTGGGTAATCTTTTAAAAGCTTAGAATCAGATCATATTACTCTTCCTAAAACCTTCCTTTGTGCTTAGAGTAAAACCTGAATCAACTGCCACCACTTCCAAGGCTCTGCGTGGTCTGTCCCTTGCTTAATCTCTTGTCCTAATCTTTTGCTGTTTTTTCTCTCAGTCACTCTGCTCTAACCGCATTGCCCAGACTTAGCAAGATTCCTTCCTCCAGAAATATCAAACTTGTTCCTGCCTTCACGCCTTTGCACCAGCTGTTTCCTCTAGCTGGAATGCTCTTCCCCAGAGCTTTCACGGTTGGCCCCTTCGCGTTATTCAGGTTTCGGATTTCACCTCCTCCAGAGGTCTTCCCCAGTCTTCCAATGTAATGTGGCGCCTGTTTTATTGCAGCTCGCTGTTTTATTTTCTTCAACACATTTAGCAATCTTAAACCATCTTTGTGTGTTTGTCTCTTTCTTTTCTTTTTTTTTTTTTTTTTTTTGCGGTACGCGGGCCTCTCACTGTTGTGGCCTCTCCCGTTGCGGAGCACAGGCTCTGGACGCGCAGGCTCAGCGGCCATGGCTCACGGGCCCAGCCGCTCCGCGGCATGCGGGATCTTCCTGGACCGGGGCACGAACCCGTGTCCCCTGCATTGGCAGGCGGACTCCCAACCACTGCGCCACCAGGGAAGCCCTGTCTCTTTATTTTTATCATTTCTCTGTCCCTCGCTAGATCTCCGTCCCTAGCTAGAATTTAATTATCGTGAGACTGTAGCTCTTGTCTGTCGTGTCCACCCTGTATTCCTAACACATAGAACAATGTTCAGTAAATCTTATCTAAGTGAAAAGAATCAGTGAGTGAATCACGCAGGTGGAGGAATGTATTTTTTTACACCCGGAGGTGGCTGGAACCAGCCCTTCAAGTAGGAAGGGAGGAAGGTGAAGAGGCAGAGCACAAAAACACTTTCCTAGTCGTGGTTAAGGCATAAAGTGAATAATATAAAGTGTGGCCCCACCGTGAAGGTAAGCATTTAGAAACTTAATTCACATTGAAGAAGGATGAGTTATTCAGACAAACCAGAATCAGATTAATCCTGAGGATTTCCTGTACTATTAATAACTACAGTCATTAAGCGATGTAGGTAATTTGATGATCTTCAAGACCCCGAAAGACACTTGATTGAATATTAAAAAAAAATCATTTAAAAACATTGCTGGTTGAATATAAGAGAAAAAATTATTAGTGTTGGTTATAGGGTCATTTCTGTCCCTTTGTATTTTATAATGTGAAAATTTATGTGTTTTCCAAGAACTACTATGTTGTGGGCTAGAAAAGATTATACTATAAGAGAAATATTTTTGTACCTTTAATAAAATGTGCCCTGAAGAATTTTTTATATTGAAAGGTAAAGGAGGCTGTGTTCTTAAAGCCTGTAAAAAATTAAAGTAGATTACTCTGCCATGACTAGTGCAATTTTGTTTAGTTTATAAACTAATATTTTTATTGGCCCCTAAAGATGAAGAGGAATAATCAACCTAGTGATTTATGTTAAATACATTAAAGTTTCTGTCTGCTTCTTTTCTCTTTCACATTCAAATAGTTTGGGGAAAAAGTAATAGTTAATCTGAGATCTGAGTGAGGTTTTTTTCGAGCCAGCACTTCTCAAACTTAGTTTCAAATGACTGTGGCCCTTCAGAATGGCCATCTTGGAAAGTTGTACATTTGTTCTAACAATGCTTCCATTCCTTAAACTACTTTTGTAGGTTCTTTTTCAGAAATGTTTCATAAGCAGTTTTGGAATTATGAATGAAAATTAGCCTTCTTTACAAATTAAAAACCTTGCTTTCTTTTTGACTAAATGAAGACATACAACTTCCTTAACTGACTTCATATTAATAGTTTATTAATTTATGAAGCCAATACTGCTGTTATGTAGTTGAAGTTATGACTCAGAAGATTATGAGAGATATCTTACAAAGTAAACCTCTGTAAAGAGCAAAGAATATTGTATAACTTTGTGAAGTAATAGATTAAAAAAAAAAACAAGCTGTTGAGACCTGGGTGACTAACTCACCCCCCTTTTAGATTTGCATTTTATCCGAAACTGAGTGCAGTGCATTGTGCTCTGCTACAGATGTAAGTTATGGGGTGCCAAATCTAGAGGAAGCGCCTTATTTTCGGGAAAAGAGAGAAAACCATCTGGTACCAGAAAAAGACCACAAGTGGGCTCTTTTTAGTACTAACTGAGTGAAAACTAAGAGTCTATATTTAAAATATGACCATAAAACTACTCTTCTTTTACAGTTCTTGGCATCAAAGACTACAGACCTGTTTTGGATCATATACCTCTTTTCAAAGTCGAGATACACTTCTTTGAGAGAAGTAGTTGAAGCAGTGTTGGTATTTATTGTTAGAAGGCATATAGGTTTTATTGTGGGATAAATGAATTATTTGTTTGAGTGCAAGTCTTACTGTGTCTTGGCCTCCATGACCATTAAGAGCTTTTATTTTGTTCTATAAGCCAGTGTTTTAATCGTTTGTCTTTAAGGATCACTTTTTATTAACTTATTAAATATTGTAAATATGCGGAGTTTTAAGAAACTCTTTTCTTCTCTTTCTTTTTTTTAAAGCTGCACGTCATTGACTCCTGGACCCAACTGTGACCGATTTAAATTGCACATACCATATGCTGGGGAGACATTAAAATGTAAGTAAATGATGACTCTTTTACTGAAAAATGTAGATTACAGTGCTAGCTATTGGATTTTGTGCTTTAGTTTTTATTTCTGGCTTTTAGGTGTTATCTCCTAAGATACTGATCAGAAGGATTTACTGCTTTTTGAAAATTTGTCTTTCAGTCCTAGTTCTAGTCAAAGTAAGGCATGCAGCTCAATATCAAAAAAACAACCCAATCCAAAAATGGGCAGAAGACCTAAATAGACATTTCTCCAAAGAAGATACACAGATTGCCAACAAACACATGAAAGAATGCTCAACATCATTAATCATTAGAGAAATGCAAATCAAAACTACATTGAGATATCATCTCACACCGGTCAGAATGGCCATCATCAAAAAGTCTACAAACAATAAATGCTGGAGAGGGTGTGGAGAAAAGGGAACCCTCTTGCACTGTTGGTGGGAATGTAAATTGGTGCAGCCACTATGGAGAACAGTATGGTGGTTCCTTAAAAAACTACAGATAGAACTACCATATGACCCAGCACTCCCACTACTGGGCATATACCCTGAGAAAACCATAATTCAAAAAGAGTCATGTACCACAATGTTCATTGCAGCTTTACTTACAATAGCCAGGACATGGAAGCAACCTAAGTGTCCATCGATAGATGAATGGATAAAGAAGATGTGGCACATAAATACAATACAATATTACTCAGCCATAAAAAGAAATGAAATTGAGTTATTTGTAGTGAGGTGGATGAACCTAGAGCCTGTCCTACAGAGTGAAGTAAGTCAGAAAGAGAAAAACAAATACCATATGCTAACACATATATATGGAATCTTAAAAATAAAAAATGGTCATGAAGAACCTAGGGGCAAGACGGGAATAAAGACGCAGACCTACTAGAGAATGGACTTGAGGACATGGGGAGGGGGAAGGGTAAGCTGGGGTGAAGTGAGAGAGTGGCATGGACATATATACACTACCAAATGTAAAACAGATAGCTAGTGGGAAGCAGCCACATAGCACAGGGAGATCAGCTCGGTGCTTTGTGACCACCTAGAGGGGTGGGATAGGGAGGGTGGGAGGGAGAGAGAAGCAAGAGGGAAGAGATATGGGGATGTATGTATATGTATAGTTGATTCACTTTGTTATAAAGCAGAAACTAACACACCATTGTAAAGCAGAAACTAACACACCATTATAAAGCAGAAACTAACACACCATTGTAAAGCAATTATACTCCAAAAAAGATGTTAACAAACAAAACAAAAACAAAAACAAAGTAAGGCAGTTGGCAGGGAGTAAGTTGTGGTGAAGTGGGCATGCACACGTTTTATCTTTTATAGCAAAGGTCAGATGGCTACAAGGCCACACTGGTCACATGAATGAGGGAAGCAGGCTAGGTGTGGCAAATTGGGGCACTCCTACCCACTTTCGAGGGGTTGCCCTTACTGACTTATTGAGAAAAGGCAGAAATCTGAATTTTTATTTGAGTTCTCAGTTTTAGATGTAGGCCACTTCTTCAAAATTACAATGTGGGCCAGCATTATGCAGGCCAAACCGATGTGTGTGTGGGCTGGCTTGAGCTCTTGGACTACTGGTTTGTGACCTCCATGAATAGTATGCAAGACCTACTGTAGGATTTAGTCCACCATCTACAGCATCTGCCTAGGTTGCATCA
Organism: Platanista minor; assembly: GCA_004363435.1. Taxonomy (NCBI): domain Eukaryota; kingdom Metazoa; phylum Chordata; class Mammalia; order Artiodactyla; family Platanistidae; genus Platanista; species Platanista minor. The sequence goes on along the minus strand of RJWK010039384.1, from coordinate 7,610 downwards.
GCCCTTCTCTGCCATAATTACCAGTACTGAAGCTCTAACCTAGTGTGGAAATGATGATAGCTTTGGTTGGTTAGTATCAATAATCTCATCAGGAATTTTCTTTCTTGAAACTGTACTAGTGAATGGGGTATGAAAGTCTCTCAATTCTTATACAGAGGAATAAAGAACAAAGATGTCGAAGGTGGGGCAGATGGGTAAGTCTTTCAGACCACTATAGGCTAGGAAAGATGGGTAAGCAGTGTCTTTCAGACCACTATAGGCTAGGAGAGACCACATCTTAGTATTCGTAGAATCACTTTATATTAATTTACCAAATGCAACGTGAACCAAAAAATTTGTGACATGCTGACTTGCTAACCTTTCATTGTTAGATCATTCTCTGGATACCATTAAAATACAAAAGAATTTCACCTGTCTGAGGTAGTAGGACAGACTAGGTGGCTACTTTTTTTGGGGAAAAATATTTTTGACTAAATTTGAAGAAAATGATCAAAGTAAATCATTTGCATTTACTAAAAATGTAAATAATTCAAACATTTTTTAATACATGAAAACAGTAGTCCTCTGTTCCATTTCTCCCCAACCCTAGTCCTCTTTCTCAAGGGAACCACTTAAAATATTTTTTAAAAATTGTTTCAGTGTTTAGTTCTCCTGGGGATGATCGCCACATATCTAAGTAATATGCGTATGCCTCTATTTCTTGGCTTATCAATTTTAGATGTTACTATCTTTTGATTTCCTGCTCTGATGCATAAGGTATCAGCCTATTTTCACTGCACCCTTTATCTCTCTCTTTTCCTCTGTAGTGTAATTTTACCACCACTATTGGTTCCTGTGTTGGTTACCCTGTAGTTTCAAATTTTTTCTTTTCTTTTAAAGGATCATTTAAAGCATTGTATTGTGTAGTTAAATGAACAGCTCCTAAAAGTTCTTAGTAAGTGCCTGGCACACAGTTATCACTGTTATTACTTAAGCAAAATCTCTGTGCAGTAATCATGACCACTTAGTATGCTTTTATTTAGTTACCCGTTAACCATAGACAGTGTCTTTTGGCTCCCCACTTTATAGGATGGAGATATTAGCTCCTGCCCCTCCTTCCATTCCTCTTCCTCACCTCCCAACTTCTGTCTTCTGTTATTTTCCTTTTGCATTGTCAAGGGTGATAACTTACTGTCTGTTCTAAATCTACAGTTGCCATCTGTGCTTTGTCTACAGATTGCTTGAATGATTACTCGGCAGGCCTGCTCCTGCAGTTATCACTATGGGATTTATCTTTACTATTCTCTTGGATTTGACCTTGTGTAGGATCTGTGTATTGAAAATTCTGTGTTTTTAGAATTATGTCTTGGTAAGCAGGTTACCTTGTTATTTTGCTGGACCACAGTCTCAAACAACTTGCTCAGATTCCACTCCTCCCTCCATCCTTCCACCTTTCCTGTAGCTCCTCTGATAATTTTTTATTACCACAGTCATAATTAGGTATCTTAATGTATTTTTAAAAATAAATTTATTTATTTATTTATTTTTGGCTGCATTGGGTCTTCGTGGCTGTGCTCGAGCTTTCTCTAGTTGTGGCGAGCGGGGCCTACTCTTTGTTGTGATGCATGGGCTTCTCATTGCGGTGGCTTCTCTTGTTGCTGAGCACAGGCTCTGGGCGCATGGGCTTCAGTAGTTGTGGCACATGGGCTCAGTAGTTATGGCTTGTGGGCTTTAGAGCGCAGGCTCAGTAGTTATGGCACATGGGCTTAGTTGCTCCATGGCATGTGAGATCTTCCTGGACCAGGGCTCGAACCCATGTCCCCTGCATTGGCAGGCGGATTCTTAACCACTGCGCCACCAGGGAAGCCCAGGAATCTTAATTTTTAAGAGCTCTAAGAGCTCTGTTTCTCTTTTGCAACATCTTGTTCTTATTTTATGAATATAGTATCTTAAAAGTTTTTGAAGGATAATAGTTTTTTGTTTTAGGTTTTTTTTCTGTTTTCTGAATTATTTTGATTTTCCCCAGGGATTATATTTTTATCATTTTTTTTAACCTCTGTTATTCTATAGCCTTTCCTCAAATTAAAGATGGGTTTTGGTTGTCCATTTATATTTAAAACATGATAAAACTCTGATTGGGACTTCAGTATAGGCAGGACTTAATTGAGTATGTGGGTTAATGGTGGGCAGGCTGTTAATATGAGCACCCCTATGTGCCATATTTGGAGTTCAGCTGTTCTAGCTCTCCCCCAAATAGTTTATTCTGTTTTTTAAGAAAGTATTCTATATTTTTTCCCTGGGGATACATATCTGGCCACCATGCCATTTTTGGGAGATAGGTATATAGATTATTGCCTGTGGAGCTTTTAGTCAGTCTCCCTGTCCTTAGCCCCTTGTCTTATTCTCGCCTCTCCTTACTCCGGATGACTACAAGTTTTTATGGCTTTACCAGGACAGATGGCTTCCTCCTCATCAGTAGCCTCTTCCTCTCATTATTGCAGCCGAAGCTTTCTCTGCCCTGTCTCTTCAAGTACTACTCTTCCAGCTGCATTCTGCCTTCTAGGAATCTGTGGAAGTGTTGCTACTGTTTTCCCTTCCTCTTCACTCTCCTGTTGTTTTTGATTTTTATCTTTCTGTTCCTCCACTATCATTTAATGAGAGGGTGGGTCTTAGAAGAGAGAGGAAATAAATGTTTGTGGTCAGTCCACAGTCTTGAGCCAGAAATAATGTGACTTCACAAAGATCTTTCCAGCTGTATGAGTTTATGTTAGGAAGCATTTACTAGTATCCTGTATCCTCTCACTACTGTAAGCTTTTATAACATTGGTGATAAGGGTATTTGGACTGGTATTTACCATATATTGTAGTTATGTCCTATTAAGTTATTGCTTGATATCATCATTGTATGCTAGAGACTTAATTTAGCCTGTAGTATGCTCTGTAATAATTGAGTAATAAATGAACTTTATATACTGAGATTCTTGCACATTAAGGTGAGTCAGACACCTAACCTTAAGCAGCGCATAGCCAAATAAAAGGAAAAGACAATTGATTATGGAACCTGTATTTACAAAAGTTTATTGGGGCTTCCCTGGTGGCGCAGTGGTTGAGAGTCCGCCTGCCGGTGCAGGGGACACGGGTTCGTGCCCCGGTCCGGGAAGATCCCACATGCCGCGGAGCGGCTGGGCCCATGAGCCATGGCCGCTGAGCCTGTGCGTCCGGAGCCTGTGCTCCGCAATGGGAGAGGCCATGACGGTGAGAGGCCCGTGTACCGCCAAAAAAAAAAAAAAAAAAAAAGTTTATTGAATTGGAAAAATAAGAATGTGACATTCTGTTACTTGTATCAGTCTTTTGCCAACAGAAATTCAATCTTTAGAAGTTATTTATTGTACAAGGAATTTGTAATTGGAACATTGCTCTTAACAATTCAGAAAACAGGAAGGACATACAGTACTTTGCAGATTTGGAGTCTGTTTCTATTTTGTCTGTATATATTTTAATCTGCCTTCTCAAAGCAGACTAATGACAATATTATATAACCAAATTTTATATTTTGAGATATTTTATATACTAGGAAACAGTTCTTCTATAAATTTTGCAGTTAATGATGGTGAGAATGAAAGACAAAGGAGAGGGCACATTTCTACTCATGAATTCATGAATTTGTTCCTACAGAATTACCCACATGTAAAATGAAATAATTGAAGTAAAAAAGACCAGAAGATTACAGTCCATTAGGAATGACGTTATTGTCTCCTCAGCTCTTTTCAACGTGAAGAGAAAACTGTTGGGCATTGAAAGCATAGCCAATTTGTGTAAGATTCTCATGGAAAATATCAAAGGATATCTGATAAAGAGAAGTCCTTCTAACACAACATCGTAAAGCAACCATACTCCAATAAAAATTAATAAAAAAAAAGTCCTTGAGTTTCATGATTGTAGAAGAGACAACTGGAACTTACTTAAAGAGGATTGGAAAAGTGAATCATCAGTGATCAAATTGATTTAAATAAAACAAATGTTAAGATCTAGGATGGTGCCCCTAAAATGACTGAAAATGTGCCCATTACAGCAAAATTCACAGAGGAAGATCAGCGAGATTTTTATAAATGCATATTTGTAAAAATAGTCACGCGCTATAGCACTTAACTCTTGAAGAAATTAATTGTGTTTGTGTTTTTTTGTGTCCTATTTAAATAGGGCGGGTGTGAAGCTGTTTTGCTCATATTTTATTACTAATCTGTACCTTATTGCCTGGTATTTAGAGGGGAATTTGTGTTTGTGGAATGAATGGACCATGTTCATTCTTTGGATATGATAATGAAGAGGTTTGATGAGGAAGTGACAGAACTCTGAAATATTCTCAATTTTACAAGTTTTTTGAGTAAGAGTATTATGTAACTATAAAGAGAGATAATTGAAATATTTTAAGTTATATCAAGCCAAATCTGTGGCCAAAATCAAGTGGTTTCCTAACACTGGTTTCAAATTTGAAATTATCTTTTGTTTAAAATTTCTATTTTTCATACTAACAGTTTATTTTAATCAGGGACTGTTTGGTTATAAGAAACCCATTGGAACAAACGTAAACTGAAGAGTTTGTTTGTTTGTCTTTATAAGGAATTAAGTGAACTCCATGGTGCCTAAGGGCAGGAAATATAGCCAGACCTCATAGGGACTGGAAGGATGGCAGACACAATAGTAGCTGGTCAGCATCTGTGTTCTTGTATGTCTTTGTCTTTCTCCTGAAACATATTTTCTTGTCACCATATTCACTGTATACTTTTTCCCCCAGATTTCGGTTTCTCCTCATGTAGAGCAGAAATGGCTTCCTGAGCCCCCCAGGACATGGTGACTAAGTTCAAGGCCACGAGAGACAGTCTATGGTCTTCGAGTGAGAGCGTCTGTTTGGCATCTTGGGCTGGGTGTCCACTTGGGATCCAGTCATATAGCCAAGAGCTCTGGTTCATGTATTATCATGGTTACTAGGGGCCAGTTTAACACAAAGTGAGCATGGGCTGGGCAGGTACCCAGAGAGGTATCTATTACAACGTTTCAGGAGTTCTTTCTAAAGAGATTCCTCGTGAAACTAGAGGCATTTTCCCTTTGTCTTTAGCAATAGAAGCAGTACCATTGTTTATCATCTGAGAGGAATGATGAATATTTCAAAGCCATTTGTGACAGAGTCAAGAAGTCATGCCAAAAAATTATCTCCAAAGGTTTTGAAGTTGAAAGACTTTCCCAGAGGAAAAGCCTTTTTTTCAGAGGAAAAAGTGAAAAAAAAAAAAAAAAGATTATGATTTGAATAATATGTTATGTCTCCTTGTCTTCAGAGGAGCAGTATAAAATCGAAGCATTTCCAAGGCTTCGATACTATGTCGCTAAATTTAAATTTGTATTTTTTGGAGAATGATTACAAGAAAAAGGAAACCAATCTCAGAACTGCTATTTAAATGGAATGTATCATTTAATTAAACAGTGGTCAAATATACACAAAGATTTTTATAGACAAATTGTAAATAGTGTTCCAGAACTTCTGCTTTACAGAATCTTGAAATTCGACTTTATTTTTATCCTATCTCAAGTGGTTTGGCTGCTGTGTGTGTGTGTGTGTGTGTGTGTGTGTGTATGCATTGACATAGTGCTTCTTGCATCTCAGGTCTATTATATATTACTTTGTTTTAGCCCATCAGCATAGTAAACTCAGAAAGCTCTTTTTTTTCTGCTCTTTGTCCTTTAAAGACTTCACTTATGTAGCAGTGTGTAGAGACACTCAAGGGCTTTGCCTGGTGGCTGTCAAACATAAACTAAACCCCAAACTGGTGGCACCAGAAGGTCCCAGTGGTGTTTTGGAGAAGTTTGTTCCAACAGCTGAAAGAGATATTAAGGTTCTGTTGATTTAATCTTATCTGTAAGAATTTTGCACTTTGCTTGGTTTGTTCTTATACTTTATATTCTGAACTTTGGTCAGTAGGTCCAGAGGTTGGCTGCTGTGGCTGTAGCTGTTGGCAGTTTTGTTGGGATGACAGTGTTATTTTATGAAAAATTTCTTGTATTGTTTAAAATAAATAATCTGTTTGGAAAATGCTAACCGAGTAATCTTTCCGCTTTAACCTTTTCGCCCTTCCCTTCAGTATTTTAGCAACCGAATCCCACAGCCTAGCATTCGAGGCTGTCACAGTCCGCCCTTCCAGCCTCTCATTTGGCCCCCTCGGTGGAGCTCAGCTGACGACGGTCCAAGTCAAAAGCCTATATACACTGTGCTGGTTGAAGTAGATTTTTTTAATAGTAGCTTTTATTAAGATATATTTTACATACCATAAAATTCGGTCTTTTAAAAAAAAATTATTAATTTATTTATTTTTGGCTGCTTTGGGTCTTCGTTGCTCCGCGCGGGCTTTCTCTAGTTGCCGTGAGCGGGGGGCTACTCTTCGTTGCGGTGCGTGGGCTTCTCCTTGCGGTGGCTTCTCTTGTTGCGGAGCACGGGCTCTAGGCGCGCGGGCTTCAGTAGTTGTGGCTCGCAGGCTCAGCAAAGTAGCTTCTATGTAAAGAAAACAACCTAGAAACCAATAATTACATTCAAAGTTACTATTAAATTGTTTACAAAATATACATGATTACCTCATTAAAGGTTCTCTCTGATCTCGCATCAGCCTCGTTGTAACTTCACAAGCTCTTCGAAAAAGACCTTCTGTTCCCATAGGACCCATTCCGTTAACCATATTATGAGTCAGGCGAAGTGGAACAATTTCTGGGACCTCAAAGGTTTCTCCCTTAAAACAATGAATTTCATTAAACAGTAAAAATTTTGGAATTTTAAAATCTTTATGCAAAAAATTTAGAGCTTTTAGCAAAGAGCAAACATACCCTCAAAATATTTGTATTTGCAACTTACGTTAGAGGCCTACGTCCTGAAGGAGCCATATGACTCTACCTTTGCTTTTGAGGAACTGAAACAACTCCTTGGATAAGATCTAGAGGATGGATGGATTCATCTTTCACTGAATTACTAAAGTGAATAGCATTATAGAGTAATATTTATGCATTCAATATTTAGCCTTATATTAACTCCCTTAATGTCCTTCTTCAGTAGTATAAAGTACAAACAAAAATACTCTCATGATTTCTTCTTTTCTTTAAGACTTTCACTTTAAAACAGGAGGGGAAAAGAAATAGCCAAGTGTTAGATGCTCACAATCCCTGAGACAGGAAATGTAACATGTAATATAATGAAGTTCAGTTCACTTATTTTCTTCCATTCTCTAACACCTGCCTTTCCTAGGGCTTTTTCATCCCTGCAGTCAGTTTCCCTAAATTCCTCTCTTGTATGAATCCCCTGTACCAGTGGTTTATCTTTGATTTGTTTTCAGTTGGGTCTGTGACTTTTCTTGGTTTCCTGTGACAGCAGATGGCAACCCACAGAGAATGAGGGTGAAGGAAAAAGTGGGTTTAATTATTAGTCTGCCTTTCAGGATCATAACATTGGAAAATTGGAGGGGGGCCTTAAGGAGAGTCCAACAACCTTATTTTATTCCCAGACCCCAGTCTGGACCTACAGAATCTGAATTTCCTGTGATGTTTCCTAGGTATCTGCATTAAAAAAAAAAACAAAAAAAATTCTTAGCTGCTGC